>JANRGW010006459.1:0-61350 GCA_024733675.1 Psilopsiagon aymara
TCACCCCCCCCCCCCCCCCCCCGATGAGAGTTATATTGAGTTATATTTGGGGTAGTGTTTTCTTTGAGCTGGTTTTGGTAATGTTCAGGTATGCCATCCCTCTCCCACTTGACTTAAAAAATAAGCACATGGAAAGAACTAGTTTAATGTGTCCTTTTTGATCCTTTCTTCTCCTTTACTCCCCTGCTCCTTTTTCCTTCCTCTGTCCCTCTGCAGCTCCCATTAAGAGCAAGTCAATGAGTCATAAAGACACATTTTCACTCATTCACTACATCACAGCCCTCCATGCTCACCCACTGCAGGGTTCTGTGACGCTTGATCTTTGCCACCAGGAACATCCAATTCTGTGGCCAGCTTTAAGGCCAAAGGGAACTCTACAAACCAGTTATTCTCAGTTTCCCCCAGGAACAAAACTGTGGTGATGTTACTGCCCTCTAAAGATGTGTGGATCAGCATTAAAGTGCTGACCTGCTCAACACTTCTAGGACCCTTTGAACTGTAGATCTTTGAAGTGAAGGCTGTAACAAACTAGTGTATAATAAGCTGCTGCCCCATGCCAGGAAAGGCAGAGGTATCAGGGACTGATGGAAGCTTTTGAAGGCACAAAATGCTATTAAAAACTGTGAGGGACTAGAGAAAAAGAGCCAGTGGAAAAACAAATCTCTTTTCCAAGCAGTGATACATTGCATTGGCAAGTTAGAACTAGGGTCACTAAACCGGATTTGATGCTTACAGGATTTTGGGGTGGCTGGCTTATGGTTTTGGCATAGATACACTCTTGCTGAAGTTGGGGCTTTACCAGAGATACTTAGTTCAGTTCAGGGCTTTCCTTACCTTTCTGCACCAATGAGTTGTTAGGGAGGGGAGAACCAGTCTGCATAGCAATAATTATTATCAATTGTATTGTGCTTTTTATCTTCAAAGTGCTTTACAGACACAAACTAATTATTTCTCTGCAACACCCCTGTGAAGAAGATGGTAAGTATCATTATCTCTGTTTTACCAATGGGGAGACTGAGCCAGAGCATTTAAGCGATTAGCCTGGGGCCACAGGGGCAGTTAGTGTCAGGGCTGGGAATGCAGGAGTGTCTCTGCTCCCAGTCAGCACCAGGCAACATATCTCTTTAGTAGGAACAAAAGGGAACCTTTCTCCAGACTTGGAACCTAAAGCAGCTCATTTTATTTGGCAAGGGATTATAAAGTCTTTCTTTAAAATGCAATCATAATTGGAAAAAAGACTGTGGAGTAATGGCACTAGAGAGGGTTGAAAGTCAGCATGTCTGCTTTATGGGTAAACCCAGAATTTGGAAATCTGGGAAAATTCCTGGAAAATTTGTGCAGGGGCTGAAAAGTTATATTTCAGTGCAAAGAAAAGAAAAGTGACATATTTGAAATTTCCCATGGAAAGGAGATTATAATAATTTTTAAATATCAAAATGGTTCATTACAGACATTTCAAAATGAAACTGAACCTGAAAGTCTGTGCTCTGAAGTTCCCAGTTCAGACATGGCTGGAGGGCTTTTGAATTCCTGCATGCCTATCGGCTCTCAGTGAGGTTCTCAGGGCTTCCATAGGTATGTTAGCCCTCACCTCCTGCCTGAGCACAATTCGAGCTGTGGGGTGCCTCTACTCAACCCCAGTGAAGAAATCAAACTCATTTTAAACCACCAATAGCTTGGCGTAAGTACTCAACATTTGTGCTGGAACAGAAAAGGAGCAGTCATGCAAAGAGGTCCAGGTGGGAAGCAAAAAAACACACAAAAGGAGGAGATCATTTGCTGGGCCAAATCTGCAATGGGAACATTCCCACTAGAGCTGCTTCATAGCTCTCTGAGCAGTGTGATGTGGAGAGGCTGTCCCTACACTGTACGTTCCAGAAACCTGTGCTCCATAGTACCCTATTGAGCAAGCTATCCATAAGCCTGGTCAGGACTCTTTCAGAGTCTAACAGCTAAAAGGTTCTTGAATTTAATATGATCATAGAATCCTAGACTCATAATATAGACTCACAGGCTGGTTTGAGTTGGAAGGGACCTTAAAGCTCATCCACTTCCAACCTCTGCCACCGGCAGGGACACCTTCCACTAGAGCAGATTGCTCCAAGCCCTGTCCAACCTGGCCTTGAACTCTGCCAGGGATGGGGCAGCCACAGCTTCTCTGGGCACCCTGTGCCAGCACCTCACTGTCATTTTGGTGGCACAAATAATTTTCAGTACTGAATTTTCTTCCAGCTGCGAGGAAGATCTGCTCCAACTGGGTTGTTCTTGCTGTGCATCAGTCTCCAATCTGCTGATCTGAGAGACCAGAGTGGAGTTCTCTTCTTTTTCCTCCATCCTCTTTCCCTTTAGCCATGTAGTGCCAGCCCAGCTCAGAGGAGGTTGTACTCTGAGGTATCAGCTCGCATCTAAATGCCAAGAGTTTTATCCTGCAAACATGCCAAGAAAACATAGTTGTTGACAACCTGCCATACTTTCAAAGAGGTTTGATAGTTTTTGGCATGAGACAGGAGGTCCCCTAGTCACCCCTCACAGCCAGTTGGTCCTTGGTGCTCTACTGTTAGGAGGAGCAGTGTGGAAACGCATGGAGCTTGAGCAGATTGTCAGCAATGGAGTTACAGCTACCTGTCCTGTGCCATCCAAAGAGTAGTCTGGAGCCCTGAGTGATAACCCATCAGATATGATATGCTTGCCTCCCTCATGTGAAAATGAGTTATGGATTAGGGAAGGAACACACTCAGCTAGTGTTCCCTTTCCCATGAGATTTCCTTTGCCTGGCTATGACCCTTAAGAGAACTGAGGAGCAGTCACCAACCACAGGCACTGCCTAAGGAGTGGTGCTGGACTGGAGGTGAGTTTCCAGGGCAGGACAATGGGAAAAAAGGCATCTTCTTTACTCTGAGCTTTGCATTTTTGTTTGGAATCATGAGGTGGTGGAGAACACAACACTTTTTTGCTCAACTTACGGTACCTAAGAGGGGTTAGTGCTTCTGACAAAATAAGAATACTCAACACCCAGTCAGGGCGAGACTTTTCACATAGCTCTGGTTCCTTTCAGCCTGAAAAGCTGAGCCAGCTCCTCACATACTCAGAAGCTGCTATGAGGGCTGGATTTTCTAAGGAGCTGTGTAGCCTGCCAGCTTGGCACTGCTTAAAATCTAGATACTGATTTTGGTGCCTAAATGGGAGCTGAGCTCTTGCAAATCTGCATCTGATCGTGCATGCTGAGCTGTTCTGCAAATCCTGGCTATCATCACTCTGCATTCTTGTACTTCCTGGTTGTGAGCTGTGCTGGGAGCAAAACTATCAAAGCACCACAAGGAAACCACTCCTGTTATAATCAGGAAACACAAAAAATCTCAGGAGCCAAACTGTTCAGCCACATATTAGTGTTTGGGAGATGGTTGTACCTGTGGTACTGCTTTATCCTTAAATGGAACAGAGCTGTGAAATGGCAGGTGCTATAAAACCATCTAAAATAGAGACAATCCCAGCACTGAATAGTTTATAATCAGAATAGAAGATGAGGCAAAAAGTGTGTGCAACAGATGGATAGATTTGGCATAAGGAAACCATGGGGTAAGTGTTCTAGTGAGTGTCTCCAGCACAGTTTGCAGAGCAGAAAAGAGCAGTCAAGGATAAGCTTAGTTGCTTACCTTACCTGACCCCCTAAACCTTTTGAGATTTGCCCACAACAATTAATTATTCCTTTGACTGGCCAAGATGACTCACAGCTGCTCATGCCATCCCAAAGCTCAAGATCTAAGTAAATTTATTGAAATTAGTGGTGGCTTCATTCCAGGAAACTTGCATTTAGTTTTGACTCAAAGAAGCTCTGCACCCTTCCCACCTCTTGTTTCTCTCCTCTGCTCTTCCAGCTCTCAGAAAATGCAAAGCTGTACCCAGCTTCGATCTAATAGTGATTAACACCCAGGAATGGGAGTCATGAGATCTGAGTCCTATTCCTGTCTCTACCACAGGGTGGTTTGGAGTGAGTCACTTCCCCTCTCTCTTCCTCAATATCCTCATTTGTAAAATGGGGTTGACAGCACTGACCCATCTCACTGAAAAGTTGTGAATTCATTCGTATCTGTGAGCATTCGACTAGCTGATGTTCTGGAGACTTTCCCTGGCTTTAGTAGCTTTGTGGCTGGCACTAACCATGTATTACCATAGTGCAAAGAAAGTTCAGGGTGTTAATTATGGGACTGTTATAGATTGTTAGGGGTTTTTTTCTTCTGAATTGACTTACACCTCCTTAATAATTAATATTGCCAGGAGGGCAGGCAAAAGGGAAATCAGATAAATGAAGTTAATGCAGTTCTCATTTGGGAGAGAATTTACCAGCTTCTTAGGGAGTGAACTTACTCACCTTGGTGTTTACCATTACCGTGCTCTCTGCAACTTCCCAAGGCACCTTTCTTTTGATATCACCCTTTGGTTTCAAGAATAGGCCCACACTTGTGTCATTGCCAGACCTTGCTGCCATCTCCACTTTGCAGATGCTGATGCAGTGGTGCAACTAGGTGAAGTCACTCATCTAGTTCACTGAGTGTCAGCTGTCTGGGGAGTCCTCCCTATGATGACCTTCATTCATTTCAAAAAGACCATTCACTGTTCTCCTTTGATACTCTAGCCTTTTAGGATAACTAGAACCAGACCTTAGGGAGCTGAAAGTGGACATTTCAGATATTCTTTTTGAAGCCCTGATCTCAGTTCCTCCTTCACAGGACATGAACCCACAGCTTTAAGAGCCCAGTTCAGTCTTTCTGTAGCTCCAGCAAGGTCTGTCCCCGTAAAAGGTGACACTGCATCCTTCTCAAACTCCCTTAGTTGAGTGTTTCCACCGGATCAGTGGACTGGACAGCTTTGCACAGTCTTCTGTAGAGAGGGCGTGCTGTTGGTGGTCTGCGAGAGCATGAAGGTGGCTCAGTCGTGTCTGCCCAAGCGCTCCACCTGTAGGAAGGTGGAGGGAAATCCTCAGAAGACTGAAACCCCTCCGTTTTTTTCCACGCAGGGCCTGTGTCTTTTGCGCAGCTGGGCAGGCTCTTCTGTGCACTTCTCCTTTCTTCTGAATGATGCCACCCATCACGACTGGCTGGTAGCTGCAGCAGCTGCACCAACTGTCGGCTTGAGTGTCTCCTCATTAGTGGAGAGGTTGATAGACTGCAAAGGCAGGAAGGAGATACCTTCTACAGCAGCTAGAAGCCACAGCTGCCCGCAAGACACAGAAGAGTGGAGGATGGGAGGTGTTTGACTTCCTGAAGCAACCCGCTGAAACTGTGGAAAGAAAAAAAAATCACAAGGAGGAAAGGCAGGCAGAGGAACTGGAACTGGTGATTTGTGCCTCTCCCCAGCCTGAGAGAAGCCATGGCGCTTTTCTTCTGACAGTGCCTCCCTGTGCAGAATTGTGGTCTTGAAACAGTAATAGCTACAACCTGGTATTGTGAAGCTGCATGCAAGAAGAAATAGGAGGCACCCCTGACATAGTACAGCATGTGTGTGGTCCTTGTTGAAAAAGTGTATGAGGCAAAAATAAGGAAGGTGAGAAAATGACTGTTGCACCACTTCATCAAGCAGTAGAAGAGGGCTGTTCAGGGAGCTCCACATGCATGGCTAATCTTTTTCTTTCACTGGTGCTGTGAGACACATGAAGCCATGCTGCAATAATGTGCTTTTGGCACTGCTACTGTCACCTGATTACATCGTCCTTTCCCTCTGGTGTGACTGGTGCTGTTCAAGCTTCTGTGCCTGAATTCACGGCTCCCACAATCTGGGCAAGTTTCCAGCCCATTATTTGTTACCTTTTGTCTATATTCTTGAGATCAACTGCCCCACTCTTTCCTTATCTTCTTTCCTTTATCCTGTTATTTGGAAGGCAAACTTCACATGATGGATCGCATCTATCTTACATTTGTCATTGCGTAGCACATAAGAAACCTTATTAATAACAGTATTGGAATCATCACAGCAGCACATGAGTTAATGTTCCTTAAGATCCTGTCAGCTTACTGAATTACAAGCAAACATATTTGGTACATGAACTAAAGGACTCATGTACTTGCCAGGACTCAAAGCCAGATCACAGGTTCATATTTCCCTTTCTAACACTGCTGCTCATTCTAGTCCTCCCTACAGAAGTGGAGTGTGTCCATTCTTTCCCTAGACCTGGAGCACGAGGTGCTAGCTATGAGAAGAAATGCACACAAAGAGTAAAGCTAGAACATGGTTTAAAGGAGGCACTGGTTTTAAACAAGTTTTGAAGTGTGCTTATTTAATATTTTAAAGCTTGTCTTTGGGTTGTCGGCTGTTTGGGAATGTGGAAGGGAAATCTAGTTAATGCTTCATCCACGCATAAATAGAAGGCTCTGCATTCTCAAGGAATCTCAGGGAATATCTACTAGTATAAATTGCTATAGCTCTGCTGATTTGAAAGAGGAAAGAGACAAGAAGGGTGTCCTGACTGAGGGTAGGTTAACCCCCTGAGGTTGCTCAACGGATGTACTATTCCCTGTTTTGCTACAGATTTCTTGTGTGACCTTGGGCAAATCACTCTCCCTCTTGGTATCACTGTTTCCCATCTGTAAACTGGTGAGAGCAACAACCACCCTGCCCCAGAGCTGTGTTTGGAGGATAAATATGTTATAGAGGCTGGGAGCTGCAGGAGTACAATAGTGACAAGGTTCAGACAAACACTGAAGATGGATAGAAGCTGACAATCAGGCAGACTTCTATTAGCAGCTAATTCATTCTCTCTGGTTAATGCATATTTTTAGCAGGCTGTTGTTGACTAGACAGGCACACAAGTCTGTCAATTAGCAGTGTTAGAATGAACTAAATCTCCGCACCCATAGCATTTGTGAGGTGAATTTAGAGCTCCCCAACCCTATGACACAACACCTGCACTACTAATAGGTGAAGATTTTCCTGTAAGTGGAAGTACCATGTGCTGCGTGAAGCAAGTGCCCAAATACAACTGCTGTTTCCAGCGTGGGGTTCTGAGCAGCTTTGGTGTGCAGTACACTGACAATGAAGTAGTCTTAGGTGGCCATGGATTTATTGCAATGTGTTCATAAAACCTTGTCAAGGCACCATTTCAATACAATTCGTGACCAGACATTCCAGTGACTGGTGCTTAGAGCCCCCCTTGTAATACAATCAGGGAACACTGCTTAATTGTTTTTCTTTTACAGAGTGATGACATGTCAAGCTCTGCTCCTGGCATGCTGGCTGCACAGGAGGCTCAGCAAGTATGTGATTCTCACACTGCAGCTGGACTCTAATGACATGAAAGGTGCTAATGCAATGCAACTGGAACCTTTAATTATCTGAGTGACTAAGAGGAAATCTCTCAAAGGGTCCAGGAGAAAGAGCCTTATTCTTCACTGAGAGTTCCCTGAGCTGTGCTTGGAAAACGGGACAGACAAATGGTAAGTCCGAGAAGAGACCCAAGTCCCAAAGCTGCAGTGTCCGAGAGAGGGTTTCTCTTTCCTTTGGCAATTTGCTTGTCAGATAAAGTAAGTGGAGAGGAGAATATCACTGAGGCCATTACTGACTTACACTAGTTGGTACCTGACTTGTTCTGCATCCTGCAGGTAACTGGATAAACCTGCTGATGAAACAAAAATGTTTGGATTGACTTTGAATGTGTTTGCGTTCAAGGAAGAGAAAAAGTGACAGACAGACAGCTGTCTCCCACTTGCTAATTGAATGGAGACTGTCAGATCTTAATGTACCTTGGGGATCATTTCTGTTTGATACAGAGTTTCAGACCCTGTTTCTTAATTATTTTTTTTTTTGTCAAAAATCTTCTTTGTTGAACCATCCAAACAGAAAACAGTGCAGGCCACATTGCCTGGCTTCCATAGAGCAAAGAACAATGTATGTCGGGTTGTATTGTTCATTGCATTACTCAGTGCTACTGCTATTGCTGCCTGGTTTTCAAACTGATGCAGATTCAGCCTTGTGTCACCATCAGCTACATCAGTTTTTCTTCACTGATTATGGCAACCAAGGTTAGAAAGGGAACAAGGGTTAATATGACTTATGTGATATTATCTGGCAGCTCAGAGGTAGGAGCAGTCCACAGACAGAAAAGATAAAAACTTCGTCTATGTCTTTATTCTCTTTTTCTCTCAAGCCTTGACAAAAATTGATAGTGTTAGATAATACAACATGGCTTACAGGGATTTGAAGAACAGAATAGGTCTTCCCTGAAGAAATGAAAAAATTCAATGTCGTGATTCAAACCATGGTATTTAATCCAGTGATTTCTACCCCAAATGCTTCAGAAGTTAGGATGTTGTTGAGCTGCTGAAGTAGCAGAGAGTTGCTGAGAGCATTAGGGATCTAGGCAGAGACTCAAAACCCCAAATCAAGCCTAGCCTCTCATTTCATGTTCGTGTGCCACAGCACATAGCAGTGCCTACAGCATGCAGTGTGTGTGTGTGAAAGTGTGTGCACATGTGTGTATTACTGCCCTCCTCCAGGGAGCATTACACCAGTTTACAACTGTGCCATACAAGGCATGGCCTTGAATTTCTCAGGTGCAAATGCTGGTACACCGGCCTTAAGCTAGACCAAATCAAACTGAGAAATTCCCTGCAAATTAGAAATCACCCACTACCAGCCAATTCTAGTTAGGAGTCCCCCAAAATGCAGAAGCAGCTCTATCAATGCCTTTGAAGCATGTAAACACATTTGCTGCTGCCCCCATGCAAGCCCAGGCAGTCCCAAATCTGTTACTTCTTTCTGTTTCTGCTTTTCTGGTTAAATGCACCTGGGAATATGTAATTGTTTATGTCATAAAACATTCATCATAAACAAAGGGGATGGGCAAGCCAGCTGAGCAAATGCTGGCAAAATGAGTTAAAAAACCCTGGGATTGGTACAGTTGGTCGTGCACTGCTTGTGAGCAGGATGAAAGATGCCTATAAAGCAGGGACAGGCACTGTGTGTACCTGTAGAGAAAGAGCATTCCATGTGTAACTGTGGCTTGGCAAAGGCATGGGCACTGTTGTTGGAAACAAACAGAATGATCACTGGCGGAGCAGAGGAGTGGTGTGATAAGAAATTTAAAGGCCTATTTTAAATCTCTTACAGTGGTCTCTGATATACATCAGTGCAAACAAGGGAAGAGACATGGCCTAAGTTGGCGCTGTAGGCATTGTTCAAATGTCTCGGTTGTTTTGTTTTTGTTTTGTTTCCTCTATAGATAAAAGATAAAGAAAGCATATATTCTTTGTTAAATAATGCTCTGTGCTAAGGGACTTTCCAGGTCTTCAAGCTGAGGCTGAAGAAGTTAGCTTACATGTGGAATTGCAGCTGATCCAAGAGCACAGAAAATAAACAGTGCATGTACCTTTATCCCTTGAACCCTGGGAGCTAGTTTTGTGGTTCTTGTTCACTTTGGTATTGCCTTATCTCTTGCCATGTTTATACGCTTCACCTTGTCTGCTGCCCTGAGCCTCCCTGCCAATCACAAAGCATCTGCAAGTACACAGGGAGAGGTTGGTTAGAGTGCAACACTTGGGGTGGTGGATGTCATATTGATAGTGTCAAACAAAGTGGTGAGGAGACAGCAAATATACATGTCAGTGTGCTGTGTATAGACATCAGAACTGAACAGACATCAGCCATAGTCAACTGCAGCATGATTAGATTTAGAACATTTCTTCTTTGTCTTTCCATTAGCAAGCAATAAAACATGATGAATTGATATGAAAGAATAGATCTCAGATCTAAAGCACCCAATCATCTGCAAAGCTAGACCCTTCCATTCCAGATAAGAGACTTCAAACGCTGCTTTGCTTTTTCTTTTATTTCCTGATTGGATCAGAGGCAACTATTATTAGAGATGTTTGGTCTTTGTACTGTGGAAGTGTTGTCCACTGATGGTAGCTTCTTCAAGACTGCTGGCCAGTCTTACTCTGCTATGATTCTGTCACACCTATATTGGTCCCAAATGGATACATGGACATATCAAGATATAAACACATTTCTCAGCAATTAAGTGTCCTGGCTAGGAAACAACCCAGTGGCAATATTACAGGAACTCCATTTGCCCAGGAGGCAATCCAATTTTCTTCTTTGGCTGCTTGTCATTTTTTAATTGAATGGCAAGAAGTTTGTGTCATTGCTGCATGTTACAGTTGTGTAACAATGAAGAGGCCGCCAAATAGCTGGAAGTCAAGAAGCACAAGGAGCCTAATCCTAGGAGCTACAAAGCCAGTTGATTCAAATGATATTTGCTAACCCTAAAATAGCTCTATGAAGTTAAAAGTGGGAAACATCTGCTAAGGCAGAAGTTTCTTCCTCTGCATTGTGGACAAAAGTGAAAATATTTCCCTGGATATCTCTCTCCAAGTTGTTGAGTGTGCTTCATTTTGGGTTTCTAACAAAGACCATTCTAAAGCTGTCTATCTTGAATCACTGCCTTATTGCTCTTGTACACTACAGTGTTTTGATTTCTTTTGGATTGCAGCCTCTTGTGTTGTTTGGTAGGTGAGCCATTGAGCAGGAGTAATCAGCTGCAAATCTCCACTTTCCTGGGAAAAAAAGTCCTTCAAAGGCTGCTGAAGTGCTTAAAACGGTGGCCTCCATGCTTTCTCAAGGTTGCAAAACCCAGGGTAAAATAAGCCAGAAAACCCCACTTTAATTTGAACTGAAAATTATGATTTATGCTCAGTCTCACGAGTTTTGGTGAGCCTGACTCACAATTTTGAATGGTTGAGCTTTGCTGTACCCCACAAGGGAGACACAACCTCTGTAGGACAGGTCCAAACAGCCCCTTGAAAAGTCATTTATTAGCTCTCCCTTCCTTTGTACTCCCTTTTGTTGAGTGCATTTAATTAATTAATTTTACATGTTCTTTCTGCCTGCCATTAAAAAAAATAAAACAATAAATTGTGTGGATTCAGGGCACCAATAAAAAACTTTTAATATAAAATTGAAAGATGAAACCCGGCACAATGAACTTGCCACTTCCTTCGAGTTCTGGTAACTTGGGTGTAATCCGATGGTACAGAATGATTCATGGCATAAAATTATAGACTTATGCAGGTGTGTACAAGAGCCTGGGTGGGGTGTCAGCAAACAGGGAATTTTATATGGCAATAAACACGGGCATGTGGTATAAAGCAACTGTAGTGCCTTAAAAAAGTCTTATTTAATTTTATTTTTATTTGATAAAGACAAATTGAGTGACCTTTCTGGTCAAATATAGAGACATTGCTTTCCTCTTCTTCTGCTAGAGTCCCGCAGGTATACAGAGATAACTCTAGATACCTTTGAGCAGGTGGGTCTCTTGACTGATTCTTAGCACCATGCAAACCCAACATGAAGTTTCTGCCTAGATTCTCTTTGTATCTCTAGTTGCCTTTATTGGAACTGGACAGTATGGCAATATTTAAGCTGAGGTAAACCTTCATCTGAAGGGAGTGGTTTTGCAGCTTTCCGCGCAGCCTTTAACCCTACATTCTGTCTCAGAGAGATGGTCAGCCTTTTCCAGTTCTGTGATGGAAAGGGTAGGCTCTATCTAGTCTGGCTGGTGGACTAAGTGAAAAAGCTCTGCCTCTCCAAGCAGTGACTTACAATCTCACACCTGAACATAGTGCCAGATACAGTGAAGGTCAGAAGGCCAAAGGTTGAGAAATCTGGCTTGCAAAGCAAACAGCAATGTTTCTGTTTGCAGACAGAAATGCTGACTGTACATAGAGCCACAGGAACTTCCAAACCACAAGAATTGCCTCTCACTGCTTCCCTCTTCATTTTCTGTTCTTCACCACCAACCTTCTCTCTTTCTTGCCACTGTTGGCCTGAAATTCTTCTTGCCTGAAGCCCCTGCTGTCTGAGACAGCCTACACCTGTCTGACTGATCACCTCTGCTGATTTTGGAGCTGTCACAAGAGAGCTGCTTTTCAAAGGGGCTAACTTGGAAGCTGGCTGCAGCTGCACAGCTCTGCTGAGATCAGGGCACTTAGCAAAGAAGAATTTCTGAAATGTCAGGGACAGATGTTTTGCCTTTTCCCCCCCCCCCCCCCCGCTTTTCGCCTGCAGTTTCTCCCTCCCTCTGTGGTTTGTTATCATTCAGCCCTACAAGGCTTTGTTTAACTCTGGGAAAGGCCATAGGGGTTGGAATTAGATCCAATTTTGTTTGCACAGGAGTGTGTGGCTAAGGCTGGGCCTTTGAAAAAGGGTGTATTATAAACTCTGGAGGTTTTGGAAGATCATCGTAAGTATTGCTTGAGGGTCAGACTGTACCAGGCTCATTCACTTCTTATAATATCTTACTCCACAGACAAGTCCTACTTGCCAAAGTAAAGGACACAGTAAAATGCTTCTGAAAAAGGATAACTGTCACTTGTCTTAAGGCAACTGTAAGAGAAGTGTGCTTTATGGGATGTATGGGGATCTGGTCCATAGGTGGATCTTGCATAGGTACCATTATCCCCCTAAATTCAACATTCCCTCAGTCATGACTAGAGGTGTACTTTGGGTCTTGGGAGTTCATGGGCTCCTTAGCAAGGAGATGACAAAAAATGGCTCTATTTTATACCAGCCAGGTGTAGTTTCTGGGCTTTTGATAAAGTCAGCATAGGTGGTAGAATATATTCATCTACAGCAGCTGCTCAGCTCTTCCTGATACCTGAGCACCTTCTGCCCAGAGGAGAGATGTCTTGAGGGAGGACACAAGTGGTGACATTTAGAAGCGCAGATCTCGTATCATTTTATTGCTACCAGCTCAGGATAAATCCAGCCTATTCAAGTGGGCAGCAAAGCTACTCCAGACTGTCCAGAAAACAAAATCAGAATGCAGTACTTTCTCTGCATAAATAACTAGTAATTCCTGAGGAAATGGGTCGCAGATTTCCCTATGAATTGGGGCCTTAAGTTCTGACACAGGGAGCTATTCATGGAGGAAATTCTAATTGAGTCAGTTTGTGCTTTTTCCACAAATTGTTTACCCTGTGTCTGGGTCTTTACTGGATTCCTGAAGGGACCTGTGTTGCACCCAGGTGCTGTGGTGGTTAGGCAGATTTAGGTGAGCAATCTCTGCATGCAGATGTCAAATACTAAGGGTAAGAAACATGTCTACGGTCTGTAAGAAGGACAGATCATATGGTCACCATCTGGGGCTCAGTGATGACTCTGTGCACTGAAATAGCAGTTGCCATGCCTTGCTTTGTTTCCACAACAGCAACCAAAGGTGGTGACATGGAGGAAATTCATGGCAACTGCCCACTCCTTTCCTGATTCTTTGTAATACATGTTTTTAAAAAGAGAGGCTGCAATGTAAGGAATCTGGAGCCTCGCCTCTGACAGGTATGAATTCAAGTGAGTTATCCCGGTGTAATCCCGCTTAAAAAGAAGAAGCAGGCCCTGTGCTGTCTGCTGAAATTCGCTCATTAAAGGTTTCCCAGAAATATCAAAGAATATTAAAGTTCTTTGGGAGCAGGGACTCTCTCCTACTGTGTGTGAACGGTGTCCAACACAATGGGGCTTGCTCTTGGCAGAGACCTCTAGGAGCTCCAGCAATACATGTAATAACATCTAACCATACCTTCAAGACATGGTGTAGGGAAGTTCATTGCGTTAACTCAGTTGAGTGCCTGCCTAACCTGTGATTTAGAGGGGCCCCTCCCTCCGTGTTCAAAGAAGGAAGTGAAATCTTCCCCAGGGAAGAAGTATTCTGACCTTTCTGTGCATCTTGGCTCCAGAGGAGGAGCAGGAACTGGGACGCTCAGGATCAGTTCCCCAGTTTGGCTACCTGGCCTTTGGCAAGTCAATTATTCTGGTTTGCAATTGCCCAATTGTCATAATAATTCTTTGCTTTCCCATAGCAGGGTGGGGATAGACAGAAGGGAAGCAAATTCTTCCTACCTATATGATTAGAGAGCTCTGGTGAAAGGGCAAGGGGACAGTAACAGATCATGTTTATCTCTGCTACCTGGGACCTAAAATCATTTCCTTACCAGACTGAGGCTTGCTCTGTCTTCAGTAGTAACTCGTTAATGAAACTGTTGCTTAAGGTAATATTTTCCGAAGCAGCCAAGAGAGTCTCCCAAATGCCTTCGAAAGGAAAGGAGTCTCAGACGTTACATTTCAAAAATGCACATGGACCCCACCACATTGGAAAACACCTGCATCAGTTTTTTCCCATGTGAGGAGTATGAAATTACAGAGCCATCAACTGACCCAAGGAATTTAATACTCATATTAGTGAAATCTAGAAAACAAATACCCTATAACTAGTATGTCACTAAGTGCAGAAGTTTTCCCTTTATTATAAAGATCCCCTTGGCAGACTTGCCTGATTCACTAGCCATGAAATCTTGTCTCATCCTTTGATCTTTCTTCGGATACTACTTCATGTAAGAATAAGGCAGACTCCCTTGGCTTGCCTCCAGCAGGGAGAGACTAAGAGAGTTTCAGTGCTTCTCTAGGCTAATTAGCCACTGCAGGACCCCAGAGAGGTGTAATCCGCAGTTTTCCTTCACTACATCCATTCCTGTAACAGCCTGGATCCTGGTCTTTGCTTCCACACTGTGAATTGTGAGGCTGACAGTGATTTCTAATCTCCTATCAAGGCCCAGTTCTTGTAAAAGAACTGTACTGCTGAGATAGGTAAGCAGTTTCTGAGGAGGTGTGTAGACACTGAGGTATTAGGTGCTGTGGAGGTGCAAAGTGTTAACTTCTTTCTTCCTCTCTTAATTGCACAGTCATTCCATAGGCTGCACATGGATGTTTCAGGAATGGAAGAGGGAAAGGCCAAGAAACTGACTGTGGGAAAAGCTGCATTCCATTCCCTGAACCTTCACAACAGAAAGTTTTTCCTGCCTCCCTCGAAGTTATTTTGCTTTCTATCTAACTCCCAAGGAAAAGACCTTGCTGACTTGGCCTGAATCCTTTTCTGTTGAGTCACCTTCCTCAGCTTCCAAATTGAAAGGCCAGTAATTGCCTGTATATGAAGATTTAGACAATTGCTGCCTTACAGCCTCAGCATGAGCTGTACATGGAGTTTCTTCTGTTCTGTGTGAAAATACAAGCTTAAGTGAAATTGTAGTTAGAGAGAAAACTATTAGATGAGCTGTTCTTCTCTTCCTATGTGGAACCAGAGCTCCAGACATCCAGGTCCTCCACTGCAATATAAACCCTGATGGAATGCTGCAGTCTGAACCAAAGACTGCTCAGAAAAGCTGAGAGCTGATGCCAGATCCCAGCTGCAGTTAAGAACAGGAATATATCTAACATCAAGCAAAGGACAACCTGGCACTCTCTGCCATGATCTCTTTGCATTTCTCATCCTCCATCCAGTGGGTGCTTAACCCATTTGTCTTTCTCATCTCCAAGAGCTAGAGCTACCCTAGTGCTATGTTGTAGCCCAACACAAATCTGCTCCCCACTAGCAGCATCTGCATCCTCTGGTTGACTTACTGAGTGATCTAACAGTGCTTTCCTTCCCAGGTCTCTGCCTTTCCTTCCCATGGTCTCAAGCCCTCTGTTGTGATCACTTCCTCCTGCTAAAGCTTATTCCTCTTGCTTTTACTCTTGTCAGACAAGATCTGTTACTCTCAAGGGTCACTGATGTAGATCTTGAAACATTTCATATAACCTCTTGAATGTCTTTCGCTGCTGCCTTGCACTGGGGCAGGAAATACTGTCATCTCCAATATGAAGTAGGAGGAAAGATATGCTTAAGACAGTGAAAAACAAAGAGTTCCAGTTCGAATGTGCACCTGAATTTCTTTCTGCAGCAGCTGCCTGGTCCTAATAAAATACATGTGGCAGTTCTCTTCCTGCCTGTGGTGATACAAGGGAGCAAGGCAGGATGGTCTACTAGAATAATGTCAGGGTGCAGCAAGCACCAGCTGCTCCCAAAGAGACAGAGAGCCAAAGGGAATAATGTGGCTGCAAGGCCAGTGTCCTCACCAACCAGGGAACCTGTGCCACAGCCCTCAGGAGAGGCAAGCAGGGCAGGCCTGGGAGTGAGAGCCAGCTTCAGCCAAGAATCAGATAATCAGTCAACTCTGTGATGGTGAGGCAGGTCCAACCTCAAGCCAGGAAATCAGTCCACAGGTCAGGATCAGGTCTAGTGAGGCTAACCAGGGCCAGACACAACCCAGTGATCACCAGGCAGGTCCATAGTGAGGAGGTAGGTCTGAAGTCAAGCTAGGAAATTAGTCAAGGGGTCAACATCAACTAAGTTCTTGGTCAGGCACAGGCATAGCTGTGAGCTGGAGAAAGGCACTGTTTACAGTTTTGCTCATGTAGTGATTGAAGACCCAGGGTTGAGCTTAAGTGGGGATCCTGGGCCCATAGGTCTCTTGGAGGCTTCAGCTGGGGCTAGTTGGGGTCATTAAGATTTATTAGTGCTCTAAAGGCACTAATTCTGCCTCTGGCCCTGATTTCCAGGTGATCTTCAACAACACTCTTCTGTGTTTCTCCATTTTACCTGAGCTTCAGTTGGAAGGAGGAGCTGTATTGCCATTTTCTCTTAAGCTTCAAGTTAACAGAAAGGGGCAGTGAAAGCAGCATTGGTTTTCAGCATGTTTGTAATTGTGTGATGTGCATCTACTGTGAGGATGGGAATCACAGGAGCTCCTCCATATAGGAATCTCTTACTGTGCATGTGAGTAGTTTCTCATATTTTCCTCTAACAAGCCTCTAAGTATTTCCTGCAGAATTCCTGAGAGATTAAACATCATATAAAATGCATTTGTCTCACACAAGATATGACTTGCTTTTGAACCAGCAGCAATTGCTGGGATACAAGTAGATTTTTGTAATTGTTATTACTCTTTTTCCACTTTGTGTCCTGGATCTTGTAAGATCCCAGTCCTATCACTCATTATGCTGACAAGGTCCTGAGGTTGATGTAGAGGCTCTGTTATCATGCCACCCTCTCATTTTGCATCTCAAGTATCGGCATGTTTATTGTAGATGTCTGTTAAGGGGCACTGTTTTTTTCCATGCTTATATGGAAAACAAGAGCAGGAGCCAGAGTTGGAGGGGGGTAGTACAAAACACGGGGAAATGAGAAAAAGCAATTATCTTTGTTCTGTATGCATCTTTCTGACAAAGGGACTGACATTTCCATGGGGCGCAGAGGTTTGCTTCTAGTTTCTTATGGACACGTAATGTTTGGCTTCATACAGCCTTTCCCCAAATACAGACCAAATACATTCATGAAAGAGTCTATTCCTGAGGGATCAGGCACCCTGTTTGGAGAGTGGGTAACTTTCCAGAGCTGATGTGTGCATTAGTCATCCTTGCTGGTTCAATGCTGATCTGAAAGACAGAGGTTAAATAATTGCAAAAGCAAAGCTGATGTCATCATGGCGCCTGACTGAAGCTGTTCCTTGGGAACTGCTGAGAGGTGCATCTGCTTTGCTCTTGCCCAGCGAAGGGATCACCCTGAGCAGTGGTTCTCAACCTATTCTCAGTCCAGTGCATAATGTCTGTGTGGCTGAGTCACTCCCACCTTCCTGAACCGCTCTCTGATGAGCATCATGAAAAGGTGAACTGTGGACGTTTTCCCTCTGCTGTCCTCCTTTCCCTGCTTCCCCCATATGTCTCCCAGTCTGAAGGGGTCCTGGAGGCTTTTACAAATCAGATGCATGCATGTACGTTTACAAGGGCCTCCTTTATGCGCTGTGTCATGTGTGTATGCCCCAGCACACAAGTCAGGATCTGTTTGTTGTGTCTCTAAGTAGAGAGGTTTCTTATACAGGCCTGTTTTACTGACCATATAATGTGTATGTCATATGTAAGCTAGGCATGTATCATATAACCTTCTATATGTGTATGGACCTCTTCTACTTACTGTTAAACATTGAGAATATGACTTGGCTCTCTATAAGACATAAAAAATACAGACAGACTCTGCCCTAAAGAGTTTGTACTCTAAATGTCAGACAGAGAAAAGACAGGATGTGCTGTGGTGAGGAAGAGTTCTGATGTGCTTGTAATTTAAATAGGAAAAAAACCTGAACTTGCTTCACAGGAAAAGTGTATGTGCCTGTTTGTTTGTAAGAGAACTTTAGAAAAGAAAAAAGAACAGTTTATGGCAGTTTGCTGGGGGAGAGGTTTCTCTTAACACCTGCACAGGGGCTTAGGAGAAGGCAATGGGTGCACATGCCTGTGTGGTCTACAGTGTCTATGCCTATTGTTCTTCAGTTCTTTGAATGAAACTTAGCTCTAGTTTCTAAGAGCACAACTTATAGCTGACACCAGGACTGGCTTTATTTGCACATGTGCCAATCTTCTTTGCTCCTTGAGCTCTTCCCTGTGGCTCTCTTGCATTTGCCTGCCTCTGTGTCTAATCCCTATCTTGCGTTGTGTTTCATGCTTTTAATGAGAAGGGATAGACAGCAAAGCAAAACTTCCATTATAGATCATAGAAGAGGAGCTCTTTATTTCTGTGTTTCATGTGATGCCATGAAAACAGTCAGCAGTCTTAGAGCTCTGAAGTATCCCCAGCACCTTTGCTGATGCCAGCTGACATCATATAGCACATACCCCTTGCATTGTTGTTTTGCATCCTCACAGTGATGGGCAGGCTGTAGAATCAGAAATTAGTGCAAAGGGCACAATTTATGCTATTCTAGGTGCACAGGTTTTCAGGTCTAAAACTTCTTAAACCCTGACTAGAACTTGTCAATGTTTTTATTATACAAAAACATGTTTGTGTGTTAAGAAAATGAAGTGTTTGGTGTGGGTATGTGCAAACACTAAAATGGAAACATAACCATATGAAGCTTCCTGAAGCCTTATATTAAAATACCAGAAGCATTTGACTCAAAGCATTGGGTTGAAAAGGTATTTGGAAAACCCTTGGTCCACCTTGCTGCTAAAGACAAAAACTTCTCAAGGGTTTATTTCAAAGTGGTCAAGCCCACACAGGTAAGTTCTGTGGGTTGCACCTTCTTAATGAGAGACTGACAGAGCTGGAGAGCCCCGTTGACATTGTAGGGCTATAATGCCACTCAGGGAGCAGTTTCAAGGTATTGGAGCCTGTTAAGTGTTTGAATTCCCTTAGTGATGTCTGACTTGTCTGCTCTAAACTTCAGGAGACAGCTAAGCATCATCTTGTCCAAACCATCTTCACCACTTGCATTTGCTCTGGTTTTACTGCAGAGAGAAACTTGGTTTCTCTGGCTTAAACTTATACCACATCTCTAGTGAAAGTCTGAGCACAACTAGGTCAGTTCCTGTGTTTCTGTCTCTGTGAACTAAGAATTCAGCATGGTATCCTGAAGTCGTGTATATATAATGACTCCAGACCAGTTGTACTGGAAATTTAATAGTAATTGCAGGAGCAGCATCCTCATCACATTGATGGGAGTAAAAATCTGTAGTGATAAAGCCAGAACACAAGGCAGGTCTCCTGACCCACTGATACTGGAAGTTTAATTCGTCAGGGACTGTAGTGATAGGACAAGGGCTGATGGGTTTGAACTTAAACAAGGGAAGTTCAGGTTAGGTGTAAGGGAGAAGTTCCTCCCAGTGAGGGTGGTGAAGCACTGGAACAGGTTGCCCAAAGAAGTAGTAAATGCCCCATTCCTGGCGTAGTTGAAGGCCAGGTTGGACAGAGCCTGTGGGAAGCTTACAGTTGCACTCCATCTTCCAGCTGAGCTGTGATCTGCCTGGGACAGAGCAGTGGCTGTAGAGGTTCAACTAAACCTGTTCCCAGTTTAACCTGGCAGTTGTACCTAGTTGTTCACTCTATTTATTACTGAGAATAATCAAAGTGGGCTTTGCAGCTAAGATTAGCACAGTGCTGCTCTGACTGCTGCCTCTCTCCTGCCTCCAAAGCAGGATGATCACCTCTCTTGGAAATAACTATGTGATTAAGGGAAGAATGCCCTTTTTAAATGGGTAATTTAAAGAAATGTCATTTCCCTTAGCAAATCCTGTATTTTTTTTCCTCCTTATGTTCACATCTACTGCCTCTAAATATACAATTCAGTCCTGTAAACTTCAATTAGTTACTGAAAACAGTACTTACAGCCAGTTTTGATACTTTCTCAATACATTTTAAAAGCAAGTCATAATACTCTTTACATGAATAACTGAAATTAACCTTCATTTGAGCCTTAATTTGAAGTTCAAACTTTACACAATCAATATTTTGTGGTCTTCTGCAATCTGTTCAAGTCTGTTTATCCAAGGAAATTATTTGTTCCCCTTCTGCATTTGAGGCAGAAATGGACATAATTCCACACACTATAAGAAATCGAAAGAATGAGGACTCTGAAGATAGAGGAACATGTCATGTTCAACTACAGCACTTGTGAAGTACCTGCACACTCTACTTAACTTTTTAGTGTATAATGCATACACTCTTTCTCAGCAAACTCTCCGTATTCAGCTTTGGGTAAAGTTTTAGCTCCTTACAGCAATGGCTGTAAAGTCTGATTTGATTTTATTTTTTTCCCTTGCTCAGCGACAGTGATTGTATAAGGTGAAGATGGTCATATTTGCTGAGATCGGGTAGGAGAGCAGATGTATAGGGCTGAATAAAAGGCATTGGTTTCGTCATAATGTGTTTTTTGGATGAGCTACACTTACAACCAAGTAATTTGCTATCAATGTTTCATTGTAATTTAGTCTGTAAAGAATTCAGCATGTCATAAACTTCAGTAGGTACAAGATCAGTTTATTCTAATTTTAAGATTGTATCATAAGAAACAGCACATTGTGAAATAAATTCAAGCAGCATTTAATCACTGCGAGTCTGTCATGCTCATCTTTGTCAACCTTAACAAACTTAGAAACTGCAACTGGGCAATTCTCAGCTAATGTAAAAAGTAACATCTAATAGCTTTCAACTGCAAGTCAGACAGATAATCGTCTTGTGGGGACATGCCTCAACATTTCTGTGCATTGAAGGTTGACAAAATGATAAAGCTTCCGCAATTCTGAAGCTCTTGGCAGCTGAGGAGAAGTGATTGAGAACTTCGGTTACACAACCCTGAAGATCAAATGATTATTTGATCAAACACTTATTTATAAAATGCTGTGTTTTACAGAAAATGAGGATGCTCATTTTGCTTCCAGCTAATTGCCCAACTCACTTGCTTGTAATTTATAGAGAGTGATGCTTCCAAAAGTTAACATCACTCTTACTGGCTGAGTGTGAATAACCAAGCTCAGACCTCTGGACTCTCTTCATATTTCTTACATTCTCAGATATCCTCATACAGTTTCATCGTATTGCTTTGCAATAGCAATACACCAGACTTGCTCATTACTGTTTGACTGTGGGGGAAAATGGCTATCAAGAACACTTTATTATTCCCATGGCTTGAAAGTTTGTATCTGCAGAGTAATGCTAGTGCAAATCACCTAGAGTTATTTAAACTTATTTAACTTTTTTATATGTTTAGTTGCTATTTTTGTTTAAAATTTGTAATCAAATTTTTGTAGAAAACAGAAGTTCTTGTTTATGAGTGGATGGAATTTGATCTTGTACAAAGTGGGCTGAAGATATAAAACAGTCTGCTTCAAATATAGTTCCAGTGAAGTCAAGTCAGCAGCATCCCTGTGGGAGTGAGTACCCACATTAAGTCTCCAGTTTGTTCTCAGTTCTCTGCCTCACTGTGGCAGAATCTCAAAGCAGTGAGCTCAGTGTAGGAGTTTACTCCATTCTCCCTCAGTTCTCCTGTGAAATTATAATTAGATTTCTGTGCTAAATGCAACCATTTCCCTTTTGATGTCCACGATACACTTTGGATTCCACCTTTTAGAAGCTCAGAGCACACCAGCAATGCAGTATAGTTTTTAATGAGCAACAGATCAGTGGCTCTGCCAAGCTTGGATGGAAATTTCTGAAAAGGTCTGGGAAGACCTTTTCCTAGAAACTTCCCCACATCCTCACCTCTGTTTCAAGGTTTTGGGCTATATGTTGCACTGGAACTTAGTTTTGCTTTGAGGAGGAGTTTGAACAAGGGATCCCTCAGGTTCCTTCTAACCTGAGTGCCATGATTCTTTTCACTGATCTTGTGCAATAAAAGCCATTAGTACCTGTACATGGCTTAATGAAACTTTCTATGTCTTACAAGGGCTCTAGCTGAACAGAAAGTTGAGTCCTCAGTTTAGATTCCTCATTTAGGCTTGTTGCTTTCCAAGAGCTGAAGATAAAATTGAAGCTGAGTATGCAAGACTTCTACCACAGCAGTGAGTTGGCCCAACACCTTTTCCTGTGCTCATCTGTGGGGAAACTGAAATAAGACCCAGAGGGACCTCCACTTGTTCTTTGCCTACTGGATTTGGGTTGCTGGACTGGCTTGATTTTGCTCAGGCTTCTGATCTTTTGGGAAAGCTGGATCTGGGTGAGCTCAGGTGCACACTCAGGTGTAGTGTTGTATCATGCACACCTAAGCAGATGCATGGGCTTATGTGGTTTTTTCCTCTTGCAGCTGGTACAAATCAAAGGATAGTAAAAGTAGACTGCAAGCAGGCAGCTGTGTGAACCAAAGTGTTTGAAATGGGGCAAACTGGGTGCGGGGAGAGACATAAAATGGGGGAAAATGTGATAATTTTCAGAGCTGTGCTAGAGAGTTAGAGAAACCCCTTGGGGGCAGGGGTAAAGTTATCATCGCATTAAGCGAGTAGTCTGTTGTGATTGTTCTCTGATGTGAAATAGAGTGCAAAATGATGGGACTTTTTTTCCTTTAATTTATTGGAAATGTGAATGACTCAGCCCTTGCTTTAACTTATTTTGTATCTGCTTTATTTGGAGTATGCTCAGAACAACCAGGGCATTCTGTTTCCGTACTCAGGTAGATTTTGCTTCTTGCCTCGCTTTTTTTTTTTTTTTTTTCATTTTTCTGGAAGTAGAGGCTTGCCTGAGAGGTAGCCATGTAACATTTCTGGTATTAGACATAGTAAATTCATTCCTTTTAAGCTAGGCATAATGAAACTCCAGAACTCTTGAGTCACTCAAAAGGTTCTGAGAGTGAGAACGGTATCCAAGCTTTTCCTCCCAGCCGTCTCTTGGATGTTGCCAGAAGGGTGAACCTTGAACCCCAAAACTATTCCAACAGCAAACCCACCATTCCCTCATGTGAGCCTATTGCCCACCAAAGGCCATAGCTATTTGCAACCTAACATCTGAAAGGGCTTGATTTGTGAATTCGCAGCACATTGTGGTCAGCTGTGAGCCAGACTTCAGCATTCATGAAGGATGAGGAAGGTGGCTGACTCACGTGGTTCAGACAGATGGAAGGCGACCTCTGGGCCAGCCCTTGCTGTCCAGTTAAATGTAATCTTGAGGCTGAACAAGCTGAGCAACTGCAGCAAGTCTGTGTCCAGTTCTGATTTTTGGGGTAAGAAATCAAATGACATGCAGCTTAAGGCTGAGTTTGTGTTTAATTAGGGGATTATCTCAAATCTGAAATGGAGCCGCTTTGAAGCATGTGAACCAAAGCTAAAGACTCTCACAAACCCCTACAAACTGGAAATTCATAGCTTTCGCCCTGTATTTATTTGCTGTGGCTCAGTTGGAGGTGAAAGGTACAGCGTGGCTGCCACAGCTGGACTTCTTTCTGGTCAACATTTCTTCCCGTAGGCTGCTCTAATTTGTTTGTTGAGCCGATCATCTGAAATCAGATTGGCTGGAGCTGGAATGGCTCCGCTCCCTTAGCAAACATGCAGGGTCTGAGAGGTGTCTGGCTGTGTGTAATGAAATGAGCTGACTGGCACTTTAGCATTCCCCTGTGTAGGAGCGTCTTAGGAGTAAGACACTTAATTATTATTAACATTCTAATTGGGCTGTGTGAGCACGGATGTGCGCAGGGCTGTGCTGCCTGGCTTGCAGTCGGTGAGGAGCCACATTACATGCTTCCCAAACTGGCTCCCTCTGAATCAAACAGAGCCCGTATCTTCTCAAATCCATATCTCAGCCTTCAACTGTTTCCAGTAGCAAACCCCAAAACAGTCTAAATGTAACAGGAAAAGAACATCTTGGTAAGGTTTGCGGATAAGACTGGTAAGAATTGTTCTCTCTAAGCAGTATCTGCAGTACAACCTGTCCTGGATGCTGCGGCCGCTGCAATATGCCAGCATATAGAGATGTCTCTCTTAACGGGAGACATTAGGTGTTTAAATCAAGAACGTTTTTCCACAACGCAAGCGCTGTTAGGTGACGGCTGAAGCCTCGGCGGAGACTCTGCTCCCAGCCCCTACTTCTTGTTGGAGGCTTGCCACCTAGTGCTGTAACTCGGAACTGCTCCTCACTCGCTTCTGCCCCGACTCGGGGCTGGGGGAGCCGCTTGTAAAGAGATGGTTTATTTAACGTAAGCAGCGGTTACTGCATGAATCGACTATTTAGGTCTTCGCTTTTTCAAAGAACAATATTTGCTTTGCGACAGCAGCAAGACTTGTTGTTCCAGTGAGACATGCTGCTCCCACTGACAAACGGCATCAGAACGGAGGGTTTGTTGTAATAACGTCCCTTCGCCCTGCCTCAGCGGCATGAAGCAGCCTAAAACTGAATGACTCCAGTTTATAGCGCAGAACAAACACTATTCTTGCAAAGTTGCACTTTGGAAAACCAGAAAAGAAACAGGCAATTTAAACCAGCTTCCTTTGTGTTCAGACCATATCTCTGAAAGACAGAATCTGAATATTCAACTGTGTTTACTGCTCTCTCTTTCTGCTGAGTTGTAGTAAAAACAGAAGCAAGGTTCTTAGCTTCCTGTTTCTGCACTTAATTTAGCACTAGCATTAAAATCATCTTACCCTTTCATGCTATGGGGGTGATTGCTACTACCTTTACTCTTAAGAACAGCATCTCACATGGAGTTGTTTTTACAGAAATTGGTGAGACTTAACTGTCCTTATAATCAAGTTTAGGGTGCCAGAGCCAACCTGAGCTTATCTTGCTACAGGAGTTTGCTTTGGCAGAGCCAGTTTGCTCCCTACATATTGCACAAAACACTTGATCTCAGACTCTGAACGGTGCTGAGCAGCTGCATTTCCCACCAAATTCAGTGACTGAATATGCTCCATCAGTCCAGGCTCTGCTCATCATGTTTATTTGACAGGCAATAACCTTTTTATTGAACCCAGTGCATTACACTGATGATCCACCCTTCTGCAAATACAATTGCAATAATCACTTGGTATTTATTTAACAGCCGATTGCAGTCTTTTGGGAAAGAGTCAATTTACATAGTTCCAAATGAAAATTAATACATTTTTGTAATGGTTATTTAATAAAGGCCAATGTAGAGGAGTTGCCTCCTGGAGAGAGGTGAGGATGGGAGACCAGGCATATGTGTGTAATACTGGATTTTGCCACTGGTTTGCTTAATGACCTTGGGCAATTCACCCACTACATTCTTTTAGTTATTCCCTTTTAAAATGGGTCTAATAGTACCCTGGTGCCGCAGAGCTTAATTACTCTGTAAAGGATTTTGACCTCTCCAGCAAGGAACTGTGTGAGTTACGCTGTAGCCAGCCTGTTGACCCTGAATGAAGGAGGTATGTAGCTGTTTGTCTAGAGAAGTGTCTAGCTAGACATACATTTTAAGCCAATGAAGTATCTTTCATTTAAGATGAAATAACACCTTCTTTCTCCTACGGTCTCCACCAAATGTCAGAGCTTCCTATTGCTTTTAAGTGCAGTCTAATTTTCTCTGACTCTGTGTATCCAGGAGCCAGGCCAGCTCCCCTCGATATTGATTTCATTGGCCAATTGATGAGGCATGCAGGGCTTTTTTTCCTAATGCCTTGCTTGGGCTTTCCTCATGTGATAGTATCAGACTTTGACTCCTTCTCCTATTTCTTTCCTCTGCCTCTCCCACTCCTTAGGAATATAAAGCACTTCAGAAATGGGACTAGGTTTGTAATATGTTACTTTAATTGGATTTTTCTTTTGGTATTGGTATGCACAGGTTATCCTTAAATGATTTACTGATGTACTGCCAAGCACTGCTCATTTAACCTCCTTCCTGCTCTCTTTGTGTATGGATTCCTCTAATGATACTGGCAAACAGTCTTTAAGACAGTGTGCAATGCATTTGTGCTGAAAATCCCAAATGGGAAAGCTAGAAGATGCAGCCATTTTAGAGATGTCATGTCCCAGCCTTGTAGGCTTTGGCACTCTGTCTCCAATGGCCTTTTTGGGAACCCCAGCACATTGCAGGGTGAGGTGCTCACCCCCTACCGCCCCCACTCCAAGTCCCAGAAAGGTAACAAGGAGCTTTTATTCCTTTCCTTTTTGCTTCTTTTCCCTTTTTTTGGCCTTTTTTTCTCCTGTCTGTGATCGTTGAGCCACTGCGACGTGAATTTATGTGTGTAATCATCTGTGTTGTAATTGGCAGCCTGGCATATGAGTCACTAACCAAATTAACTGAAGTTTCCTTTGGGGAAAAATGTAATCAGTTACTACACTCAGATACATTGCAACAAATTAACTCTTACTGTTTGCATGGGTTTAAGCTTTGCTGGCTGATGATGTCCTTCCCCAAAACAAATGGGGAATGGGGCGGCTAGCAGGGAAGGGCTAAAAGCCCAAGAGATGAAGATATCCTGAAGCATCTTTCTCAATTGCTCCTGGAAAGCCACTTGCAATATGCTCTACCCCAAGAGTTCAAAATTCAGTTCAAATAATATACAGGAGATATTATGAGATTAAAATTAGTAAGATGGAAAAATACATGTTTTGCTTGTTTGGAATATTTAGCGCTTTAGTGTGCCACCATGAGAGCTGGTGCTTGAACCCAAATGATCGGATCTCTCCTTTCTGTGGGAGAGATGAGATATTCATAGAATCACATGATTCAAGAAGCTGGGGCTATAAGAAAAAATCCACTATTGCAGAACTAAGAATTAAGTGGTTGGAGTCAGCAACACAGCGCTTGATTGTTGTTCTGTACTGAAATCCATTCAGAGCCCAAATCTTAAGTGCTTCTATGGAAATAATTGATGATAAGTTTTTGTTTTGCTGGCTGAATCAAAGATTAGTAAAAACATTGTTTCAAGTAAAAATACTTATTTTGAGCTAAAATGAAGCATCTATTCTCAAAATGTTTTCATTAGAGAAATTCAGAAGCTTTATTTTGTGATATCTTCGTCTCTGTAACTGTTACTTCCCAAAGCCTGGTGAGTAGTTCCAGTTGGGCTTGAACTGCAATTGCCAGAAACCAAAGTATTCTACTAAAGAAGTCACAATGTCTGACCTGAGAGGTCCTAGTCCAGTGGAAGACTCAAGCCTTTTAAGTGATAGCTGCTGCTTAATAATCTCAGGGGCTCAGAAATGTTGGTGTCAGTCGCCTTAATGTTAGTTTCTGAAGCTTTAGTATCTGGTATTTTTTGCCTTTTTACTACCTGAGGAGCATCACACTTCTGCTCCTTGCTGAAGTGTTGGTAGGAGGTAGGTATCTTGGTCAGTATGAAGTAATATGCAGTAATGCAACAAGAAAGGAGGTAATGGTGGCTGAGGGACCGAGACAGTTTCTTGGAGGACCTTGCAGCCTATGTTGGGGGAAGTCCAACTGCAGCCTCCTGAGCAACTAAAGTTTTGTGGTGTCTCTTGTGTAGAACTAAACTTGGTCAGTGAAAAATACTGTGTGGTGCCTAGTGGAACTGAGAAGAGGAAGGCTGTTTGAAACAGGTAACTATCATCTACGTCGGGCAAAATCTGTAACTGAGGCATAAAGCCACTGTGTTGATCAGAGAATGCACTGCAACTGCTGGAGGTCTAACCACAACTGATGATTCTTTGTCCATTCTTTCTCCCACTGAAGTCAGCTGGTGCAGCGCAGCTGAAGTTATGACATCTGCTTTTAGTTTAACCTTAAACTGCCTCCAGAAAGACTCTGAAAAGGTGTGGGGTTCCCCCCTCCCTTTTCTTTCCTTCTTCCTTGGTGCTTCTGCAGAGATACAGCACAAGCATCTTGGTACCACTGTGATTCTTTGGCATGACTCTCACTACACCGCTATTTCCTTTCTCTTTTCAATTTTTTTCTCCATATATTTATTTTAATAACTAGAACAATCTATTTTTGCAGTTGGAAGAATGCAAAATTCAATTTATCTCACAGAACACCTAAAATTAATTCCTGCAGAAGGAGGGTGGTGGAAGATTTAGGTCCTGACTGTAAGCTTTTGACTGGAGTCATTTGTCATTTTGCTTCACAGACTGGAGCAATGAAGGTTTTATAGTGTGAGCCCTTAGAGTGACAAAGCTGCATGTGATTTCACACTGCTGTGTTAGGCTTTCTTTTTCCAGGCATATACAAATTCATGTCTGCTTAAGACTGATGGAGAGTGGAGTTGGATTGGACACAGTCTTACTGTTTTCTTCTATACTCGGTGTGAAATAAGCTCTTCCATGCTGAGGATGAGCACAAGAAATCTGGATCACTTCTGGCCTGCCAGTGACACTATATGTGGAGACAATCATTGTCCCATTGGACATTCACATGACAGTGTGTATGATGCTGGATTTTATGAAACCAAACTGGGGATACATCACAATCTTTGAAGGTACTGTATGGGATCACGTGCCTGAATAATCCTTTGAAGACATTAGGTTGCTCACTGCCTCTTGCTGGTCAGTTGCATGATCCAGGGACAAAGAAACACCTGTAATGGAGTCTGTGAAGTCTGGCTTTAGTGTTGAGGTGGAAGCACAGGGCTGGGCATATCTTTAGGGTGTAGGTGCTACCTGAAATCTCTTACAGAAGCCTTGGAAGAACGAGGTATCGAGGGCTAATTGCTTATTTTGGCTGAAGCAAAACTTCCCTGAAATGCTTTTTCAATGGAATATGATGTGCAGAGAGCAGTGAAGGCTCTGATTCTGAAGATACTTTGTTGCTGCTGAAGGAGTGGAGGAAGCAAGTTCCTGCTTGTCAACACCCCCTTTTCCAAGGTTATTTATTTTCCTGTCTGTTGCTGAGAGCTCTTGGATCCAAATGAACTGAATTAGTTCACACCTGCCATATAATACTGTAATAAGTGAGTGGGCTTCTCTACTAGGAACTCTTTATTTCAGGGGGCATGTGAATCTGTACTCTTCTGTGAGTGAAGAAGGCAGGGTTGCAGGGCTGGGTCAGGCCTACCTCCTGCTATGCTTTGCAGAGCCACAGCTCCAGGGTGACTTCAGAGACACCTTTCTTCTATGTTCTTCACAAGGTGCAGGGGAGGCAGAAGAGCAGCCAGGTTTGCTAACATCCTACTAATGCATGTCTTTCCTCCAACAGTGATTGTTGGCCTGGCTCCCATCGCATCACTGGAAAACCACGTAGCTCCCAAACCCTCTCACTTCAACTCAATGCTGTGAAAGGAATGGAGGAAGAGCTGGGAAGCAGCAAGGAGATGTTTGGAGAATGCATTTTTGCTAACACAGCCTCTGCTATGTTGCAGCTTTCAGCCTGCTATGGATGCTTGCTTGTCTGGATGTGTGTGATGCCTTGGAGTACCAAGGGGAGAGGAATATGCCATTTGATCTTACCCAAAGTGGCTGCAGTAGCTCTGGTTCCTCAGCCTCTCATTGCTGTGTTATTAATATGCTAGAGCTGCAGAAGGATCTTTGAAACATGCATTATCACTGATGCAAGACTAAATTTGCACTTGGAGTGGTATAAATAGTGCATAAATATCCTTCTTGCTGTCTGCACTGAGGTGAGTTTTGTCTCCAGAGCTTCCACTGGCTTTATTGCCTTTTATTTTTCCCCTTCACAATACTGAATTGACTGACTTTATCTTGGCACTTTCTGTGCCTTGCCAAAAGAACAAACTCAAAATAGCTTTCTGGGGTGTATTTTGGATGGTTTGGGTTTTTTGTGTCACTGAAAGAAGAGATGGTTTTTTTTAAAGAATGTGGTTTATTTTGCCCAGTTTCATCCTGAGCTTATACATGGGCCATTAGCTGCCAGCTGAGTGGTAAACACATAAATGGTGGTGGTACTGTCTGCATCTTAGATCCACTTTCTCCCCTCCAAAAGCTTTTCCCTTTTCCCTTGCTGTGGTTATGAGCTGCAAAACTCACTTAACCCTTTTTCACCAGCAGAATTAACTTCCATTAATGCTATGAGTGCTCCAGGCAAAAGAGCAGTAGTCTGTTACATCTCCTCTGAGATGCCGCCTCCACGGTGTTGAACAGGTTGAATGACAAAGCAGACATTTAAAAACCTCTTTGAAGATCATTTACCAAGAAAGGGGTGTTTTGTAGCTGAGTTGCTGAAGTAGAGAGTCTCATTTTGGATCGCAAGTCCTTAGGAGTCTGTTGGAATGAAACTGGAAAGAGCAATCTCTGGTTTTCCTCACCTGCATCTTTTTTGGTAGGAACTTTTTCCTTCAGAAAAGGCTACTGGTGAGCTATGCTGGAGGCGCATGACATGGGAAATATAGCTCTTGATCTCCCTGAGCTCTAACCCTTTGTGTGCGAAATGAGAGATGACGCTACTTCATTGTTGTGCCCCTTATTTAGAGTGGGAGACCTGATTTCAGGCAGGAGCGTGAAGTATAATACAAATATAAAATGTAAATAAACCTCAGTGTCTTCTAATCCCTTGTTCATGTAATTCCAAGTTAACTAGTATTGGTGAAGTGACTACAGTCTCATACTCCACTTTTGTAGGTCATATTCATATGCAGGTCTCATTGAATAGCCAGAGCCCATTTTACTTAGTAACAGAGCAGGTTGTGAATAGGTCTGTTGTTGAAGCATTTATTGTTTTTCAACTTAAGTTATGGTTTCACATAAATAATATATGTAGCTAGTCAATGCTTGGGAAATGCATTCTTTTACTTGTGAAATATTTATGGATGTCAGTTCCTACTAAGTACCCAGTCAATTTTGAGAACGCAGCTCTAGTAAGAAGGTTTGGTTGCCTTTAAAGTCTTGGCCAGAGGTTGGCAGGGTGGGACAGACCTGTTAGCTGAAAGAGACTGGAAATCTGCCATTTTATCTAACGATTTCCTTCCTCCTTCCCCTTCGTGTGTGTGATCTGTCCTGCACGGATTTTGAAAATGGATTTTATGTTGATGCAGATTTCTATACTGACAGAAAGTACCATGGAATCCTCTACATCAGTGGGGACAGATACAGTTTGAACTGGTAAAAAAGATAATTCATACTGCAACTGAAATCCGTTGGGATTTTCACTTGTCAATCAAAATTATGAGTATTTGCTGTAACACAGTATAGCCTCCAAAATACTGTCACTATTCATATATGGTGCAGTTTTGCCCAGTGTAAAATTCCTGTATTCTGCATTTCTCAAGTCTTCAGGATAGCAATGAGAATTAACCCAGCCCTGGGTTTACTGGTGGGGATAATCCAATGTGGCATGCTCCCTTTGACTTTTGTAGCCCACTTAGAGTCTTTCCTATGTAAGAACTGCTGTGATTTATGGCAAAGAAACAATATGCTCAGTCTCTACCTTAGATATTATTTCAGTCTTCAGAGTCACTGTTGGAAATTGTATCTGTTTTGTCATAGGGCTCTGTCTTGCTCTTTGCTTGTATGACAAGTTTCGAAATGAAGGAGACTTCAAACAATGCACACCTGAATTATTTTCTCTTTAGAAATGCCATTTGCTGAACTTGAAACAGCCACTTCATGCGCAGTGGTGGATGAAAACTTTGAACCAGGTTTTACATAGGCAACCAGGCCGGAGTAGAGATGGCTGAAAATCATCCATGATGAAGTTTAAACCTGAAGAGCCCACCCTGAATTCAAGAACTTGCAAATCTCTTTGAACTGACTCAAGTCATCTTCATAATTTAAGTAAGAATAGTAATATTTTTGTCCAGTTCTGACTCCTACAGGCTGCAGAGAGACAGCACTTACACAGACCAATGCAAAGCTGCCTTTGTGGCACTTACTGCAGCTTCCTGCTCTGGTGGCCTGTGAATGGATGGGTTTCTTTTTTGGTTAATAAACGGCCCTTGTGTATCTGGAACTCACCATTAAAGCCTTAACTCAGCAATCTAAAATGGTGTGGTTTTTTTCCTCCTTACCTACATGTCAAATCATAAACATCAGCTTTAGTAATAAATATTTCTATTTTATATGTGTATCTTTATGCCTTTATCCCAGTTAAATTTTCAAGGCTAAGGGCTTCACTGTGAGATTCTTGCTGCATGTTTAACAAACACATAGTGAAAAATAAGATATTCTGATGTGGAGGTTATTGTACATAAATCACAGAAAAAATGCTCTTTTTTAGAGAAGGGAATCACAAAAGGAGTCATTGACCTGAATAAAAGAATCTCAGCTGTACTCCAGAGAATTTGCCATTTTCAGTACATGTTAGTGCTCGCTAACAATTGTAATTTATTAATCTTGTTCTCTCTTCTTTTCCTCTCTACTTGCACATTTGCTTTTTATTGTAACCAAGAATTGTATTTATTTTCTAAGGGTGTAAATTGATCTTGTGGTCGCTGATAACCACTAAAAGCTACATGATTGCCAAAAAAACCCTCTCAAAAGACCCATAACCAAAGTAGATAGAAAAGACCTCCTCACTGGATCATTCAATTTTAATATTTCTAAGAGAAAAAGCAGTATTTGCATCCTGAAACAGAGCCAAGGATATTATGACCTGCAGATCAGGCCAGAACTCTCCTCACGGTCTGTTTGGAAACAGAAGCTCCCTGCCTAGTGCAAATTGATGTAGCTCTGCTGCTCCAAATGAAATACAGTTGGCTGTGCTGATAGACTCCAGGGTGCTGGTAGGATTTTCATGATTTTGCTATTTAAATGGGAGCTGAACTCTTGGAAATTGTGCTTATCATGCAGAGAAACTAGAAACAGAGCTTAGAGAGCACAAGTACATTACTGTATGTTATCTTTCTATTTACATCTTGAGTCTATGTGTTGTACAGAGGCTTTTTTCGGTAAAGAGCTTTCAGGCTCTTGCTTCTACCCTTGGCATCCCAAAGCTTCCATCAGCGTTCAGTGTTTGCCAAACATTCATAGCCATGTGCAGATAGATATATGTACATGCCCACCTACACTAACAGATAGAACTGTGTTTTTCCTCATGTCTCCCCTTTTCCAAATGAAGATGCAATAGTTCAGTGTATCATACCCCCAGCAACCAGAACTGAATTCTGCAAAGGAAGAGGCAAGAAACTGAACGGAGTCCAGGATCTGGTAATCTTATCACAGTAAATATCCGGTTCTCATTTGTAATCACCAGGTGTCTATCTGATGCATGAGTTTTCTCTCTCCCAATACTCCTTCCAGTTAGATGTGAAGTTGTCTGGCTTCACTTTGAATTGAGCTGTAGTCTCGGCACCATGTTTTGCTTTATTTAACAAATGCTGACTTTTCTACAAAGATCTGTTTTCTTCCTTTGTCAGTGTACTCACAATTTTTCACAGGAGTTTTATGTGTGTTTTCCCTGTGGTGTAAGTTGTAAACTTACTAACAGAAACAATCATTAGTGCTTGAGTTTCCCCTTCAGCTGCAGCCATTCTGTTGCTGAAGGTAGACTCTGATGTGCCTGCTGTCTGTACTCGTGTTGTAAATCTTGCTCTTATTCAGTAGGTTCTGTGTGTAGCTTAACTCTTGTCAAGTTCGGAAACGATTTTTCTCCCCTTATGTTGGTAAGATGAGGTGTTTGCTTGCTAGAACACTAATTCCACCCCCCACACACACACCCCCCCCTTTCCTTAGTGTCTTCAAATACACGTGTGTGTGTGTAAGGGTCAAAATAAACCCAAATGCAAAGAGAAATAACCAAGAAATATGTGGTGTATTTGTGGTGTACATTTTACTAGTGTCTTACTGTGGACATCAGAGTATCTGTCTTTGCAGATAAGTTTATGTATTCTGAGCAGTAAAGACTCAGCAGTGTACCCATCCATTATGTGGTAGTAGCAGCTGGTCAGCCTTTCATGCGATGTACAGTTTCCTTTTCTTCTTCTAGTAATGATAGAATAATACCACTACTCTTCAGCACCTTTCAGCTAATGTCCCTTTAGATCATTACCCAGTCCCCAGTTAACTGGATGTAAATGCAGATCCTAATTGAGAAGAAGAATTAGTTTTGAGTAAAGCATTAGTTTATACTGTGAAAGGGTTGTAAAAGAGCTTCTTGCCAAATGGAAGCTGTTGGATAGGTTGAAGAAACAAGTGCTGGTATCATTCCTCCTATATACATGATTAGTTTTGGAAGGAAAGTTGTAATTATTGGCCAAAGAATGGGATATGAAAGCCTATTTCACAATCCTGCTTTACATCACGGGTACCTCTCTGGCCATGGGAGATAACCTGTCACTGCCTCCCTCAGTACCAGGAGGTCTCAGTGTTCCTCAGCACACTCACAGATCATGCTTTCCTCCCTTGTATCTCTTCTTTCACTACTTTCTGAATTTATTAACCATCTGTATTGGGGAAAATTTGACACTATGAAAAATCAGGTGTTAGTGATTTGAAATCTTTTTTGATGACAGCTCCTTTCTTGTCACTTACCTGATACATCCCACGTTATTCTGCAATAATTAAGACCATAGTGAGAAACACAGTCAGTAGCTGAAGGGAGTGGAAACCAGTTCTTCAGTAGCTACAGAGCTGTAACAAGGAGATGATCTGATTGTAGCTATGTGAAGATCTTGCACAATTCCTGCCAGTTTCTCTCTGAGACTAGGAATAGAAAAATAAGACATTAAGAAACAGTAATGTACAGCAGGCAGACCAGCAGAGCACTGACCTTTCCAGTGTGGTCTCCTACTGCGCTTCTCTAAATGATGTTTTATTGTAAAGAACACATCTTTTATTTTCTATTATACAAACAAAGAAACCTCTCAATGCACTTTGGGGAATTGTCAAAGAATTTGGAGTCTGGTTCACAGCCTATTGAGGTAATAGAAATCGCTTCTCATTCTGTACATACTGGTCACTTTTTAGAAATGGTTACTACGGAAAAACTGAAGTTGGGCAGATGTTAAATGTCTGGTATCAGACTAAGGGATCCCTTCTACAAAATGCTGAGTAAACCTGGCTGGAAAGCAAAACATCTGCTGTAGGAGAAATGTGGATGGTTTAGAATTCTTGTCTCATCAAATAAAACAACCATTTGTTAAAGAGAGAGCAAGTGAGCAGCATAGAGGTTGAGGTAACAGTATGCCAAAGCCTGGTTCTGAGGTCCCATGAGATTTAGGAGAGCTCTGTTCCACACCACCTTGACTAGGATCAATGTATTTAGTACAATAACCCCTGTTGGATTGGTTCTGGCTCCATAAAAATCCCATTCTTTGGAGCAGAGGCAAGATGATGGCTCCGAGGTTGGGGTATTTGCAATGACTGTGGGAAGACTATGTCAAATGCTTGCTCTGCTTTATCTGGACCCAACTCAATCTTTCCTCTATCACATGGTATAAATTCACATCACGAGGGAATGTGTTAACCACTGTGCTGTGAACTGTACTGGGATCCTTTCCCAATCAGGTTTTGTCCATCAGTCTCAAGCTGGGCTGGAAGATTCTTCCCAGCAAGCATTTATTGAAACTAATGTGTTTCCCACAAAAAGCTTCAGTTCTGAGATCAGCATTTTCTGTCTTCCCATTGCTCCACTCCCTCCCCAAAAAAAAGTCTGTTAGAAAATTCTTGCCTAGCACCATCACGGAGCACTGTTGAGGTCAATTGACCACTTGTATCCTTCCAATATTTGTGTCTTTTTATTTCAAAACAGAGAGCTGCTCTTCAGGGCAGGAAATGGCAAAATAAGCCAAGGCTGAGTTTAAATACTGCATTTAAATAGTGCATTCAACTGCCACTTGCAGTTTTGAAATAGTCTTTATATAGAAGATGTTGTCTCAACTACCTATTGAACACATTGAACATCTCACATGTCTCATCTTCCTGCTTTGCACACACCAAAATTTTTCTCCGTAAATGCCAGAGCCAATGCCATAAGAAAGAGGCCTGGAATAAGAAACTTCAGTCATAAAACCTTAAGTCTATCCCAAAGGGAATTTTGACGTCAGATGAAGACTAGCTGGGAATGTGTATGTTGAAGGGAGGGGAAGAAGAGATAAAGAGGTCAGAGAGGTCTAAACAGCTCTTGCATATGTTTATCCCTAGCAGAAAGACAAAGAATGCTAAACAAAGGTGTTATTCACATTAGAAATGTGACCACTATAGGCAGCAGTACTGGGGCAGCTTCCCTAGTGACCAAATTGCTGTTTGTAGTCCTACCTCTGCTGCTGGCCTATTGAACAGTTCCCAGACAAACAACTTTCCCCTTTGTGCTCTGTTTCCCTCACTGTAAAGTGGTGTCCATGACATTTGTTGCCTCTGTAAAGCCCTTTGAGATCTGCAGGGAAAAGGGATGTGTTAAGGTAGTTGTTTGTTCAGAAAGGGAAAAGGCTGTCAAACTGAAGTTCAAAGTCATCTTCCTATGTCTCATTTTCTTGGAGATTTTCTTTCTCTGTTGGGAAGAAACTAGCGACTGTCAACCAGTGAACTTAGAAGTGGACAGAAGTCTTGACCTCTGAGTCGAAAATGGAACCTTCCTGTAGGTTGCTTGTGGGATGCGGATGGTGCGCACTGAAGGTGTATGCATGTATTTGGAACAGGTGACAGATGGTGACAATTTTCTGGGTGTCCCATTGCAAAATGTGTTGAGCTAAAAGGAAAGCCAGGTCAGAGGCAAGCCAGTGGTGCTGAACTCAGAGTGAGCATCTTTCCCAGCTGGAATTCAGATCAGCAGTCCTGTCTTGGAACTGCCCTATTCCTGGTCACACAATTTATCCTGCCATGAGAGCTGTCTTGAGCCTCATCTCAACTACAGGGGCTTCAAGGCCCCAGGCTGGCACTGTCACGCTACACTACTCACAGTAACCCCCCTTCAGGTTCTTATTCACTGCTCTTGTTTACATATTCACAACACTGAACTACTCCAGGATGCAGTGACTGTCATCAGAAGCTTCTAGTATGCATGGGCAGGGCAGGCATGAACAAGTAATGTGTTTTGCTCATGAGTAGAACATGACTGAAGCAAAGATAATGTGCATTAAATAGAAATCATATAATGTTTTTTAAAAATGGTGATGTTGCCACTCCCTATACATAAATTGCCTGAATTTAGGTCACAGTAAAGTATGATTTAATGCATTGGAGCCCTTATAACCTATTTCCATGGACCTCACAAGCAATCAATGATACAGCCAAAGCAGCTCTATCTAAAGGCTTTGTTCTGCCATCTGATTCCTGAGCAGATTTTTCATGACCAAGATAGAGAGTGGAACAAATGACTCTTCAAGAAAGCTTGTTACAGAATGAGGTCCCACACCCCAGGCCCACAGCTTATTGTCCGCATGGAATCCCAGCTGAGAAATCCAGGATTGATTTATCAGCAAAGTTACAAATATTTACTGCAGAGCAGAAGTCAAATGGGAAGGACTGTCTAATCCAAGCTATGCATGCGTATAACTGCCCTAACCATGAAAACAACTGTGTTGTCTCAATTTTTCTTGCTATATGGGTGGTCTCCAGTGTTATCCATAAATAATCTTCTTTTCCCTTTGTTTTATACTTTGTACAGGATGAAGAGGATAATAACCATACCAGCTTCACCAGCCATGGAGAGAACAGCTGAAGAGGGCATGCAAAATTGCTATGATGAATAGCAGAAGAGGGAAAGGTTTCTTGCAGTGAGAGAGATCTAAGCAACACTTCAGGCAAGGAGGCAAACTGAGAGAAAACTTTTTTGGATGAAACCAGGTGAGTTGCTAGGATCATTTTAGGAGTGCTGTCTGATATTATAGATCAGAAAGCTGAGGGGTTCTCCATGCAAAAGAAAACCAAAGGAAAATTAATGCAGTAAAATGTGATTCAGACCTTATCTAAATTAAGGAAGGGAAACTAAAGTGCTATTCTAGAGAAAGAGATTGAACTCAGTGAAAGAAAAGAGATTCTGGAGCAGTAATCTGTAGCTTAACATGGGCACAGCAATAAGAAGTTTACCTCAAAAAATCAATTGCAATTGCTGGAATAGTTTCTCTCTAGGTATATTCATAGTATCTAAGATTCCAACCAGTATTATAGTCCAGTATGCCACGCTGGTGTGCCAGCACTGCCTGCTGTCACTAATTCCTCATTCAGTCCAGTCAAAGACCCATGAAACCAGCTCAATAGAGGTCAATCTTCTAATCATCATGCATCATACTAGTACTGCAGGTGTACTACACAGCAGACTTCCCTTAACTCTTAGTGGCTCTGAATCTTCTTTCCTTCATTAGGGTCACAGGAGGTAGGCTATTGTGGAACTGTTTCAGGAGAGGAGAGAACCTCTCTTTAAAGACACTAAAAGGGAAAATAATGTGTACCTTTCTATTAAAAATGTGTCTTGCCAAGGAGGAGCAAGGCTTGAAACCAGTATGTTTTAAAGATAACTCCACTGTGCTCCGTAGTTAACTGCTTCCGGTCAGTATGCAGTGATAGGTAGCAATGGTGGTGGTAGAGTACTTTTGGGGGGCTTGAAAAGCAGTTACCTGGAAGCCTCTCTACCAGAGGCAGGATCAAGCCATTCAGTCAAAGAAACTGACCAAATTCATAAAGTGTATGTGGGATACATGCAAACCGCATCTAGAGCATCCCAGACGCCCTGCTGCCTTCAGTAGCTGCTATAGCTCAGACCAAGGAGGTATATGATTGACCCCTTTAGCTTCAGATGCCTTTGGACTATCAGTAGGAGGACTTGCTAAGCTTTACTCTGGCTCTGGCCAGACAACACGCTTTTGTGAAGGCCTCAGGCTGCTTTGGCTATTTGCTACCAGCAGCAATCCAAATGTTGAAGATCAGCACATTAGCTAAACATTAACAGAATTTGAGGCCAACAGTTCAGCAGTAAAATGCTGCCATGTGGTGAGGGTTTTTTTTTTCCCCTGATCTATAGCTGTCAGTGATGTCAGTTTATACTAGTGGCCCTGTTCTCCATTTCACTAATGACAGCTGTAAACCTCCTCTATCAACAAGCTGGCTTAAGCTATGATATTATTGGCTTTGCCTGTCTCTCTCTATGCTTGGCAATCTCTTCCTTCTTCTAAAAGTATTTTAGAAGCTGATATACATCGTGGTGGGACACTAAATCTGTTGCTGGCTTGGTGATGAGCAGATGTCAGGAAAAAAATGGTAACAGGAGAAAGACTGAAAAAAACCTGTTCTTCCATGAGAGACTTCTACCTAGGAGGGGTGGAAGTAAAACTGAATCCACAATGTTGACTTCCTCTCAGAGGCAGGCCTAAAACTTCTGGGTGAGTATATTGCAAGAAGTATCTGCACACCATTCACAAAAATAATTCTGTATTTCAGAAGATGGGAGGGTGGGGAGGAGGAATTACAGTTCTTGAATTCCCAAGTTCCTAAATTACTTCCGAAGTAAAATACTCACTCTTCAATGAGAGGCTTTTGAGAGTATTATCCTCTGTGTTTTTTAATGCTGTTCTTCAAGCAACAAAGTGATTTTTAAAGGCGCTGATCACCCATACATTGCTTTGAAGTTACTAACAGTTGTGAGTAGTCAGCACATCTGGAGAAGTTGAGAAGTTTGGTGCTTCAGTTCATTTGCCTGTATTTTAAAACTGTGGCCTCTGCTTTTATTGACTTTTGAGGCAGGTGAAGTTGATAAAGTGAATGGGTATTAAAAACTGAAGTGCAGCAGAGGATTAAAAAGCAGGGAAGACGATTAGAACAGAGATAGTGGCTGAGATTAAAAGGCAGGATTTCGTTGGGGTGTTTTCCTCCTGTCAGGACCTCCTTTTTATTGCCTTTTTTTCTTTAGATGGAGCAGCACTGAAAAAGCTGCATCCTGACTCTCCCACATCCCTGTATTTTATCATAGTCAGTGGTGCACATCCTTGTAGAAAGCAGGTTAAATATTTTTGCGGTTAAATGTCACCTGGCTTGGTGGAAGCAGAAGTCTCACATATAGGGCTGGTAAGAAAGAGGCATTTTATAAGTTACAGTCTCTGCTGCTCCCCCTTGTCTAGACCTTTTTTCATCTTAAACCTAGCAAGGCCCTGTCACTAAAGTCACTTAAAACCTGGAATGGAGACTTCATACTCCAGCATACTGTACTTGTGCCCTGCCAGCAGCAGTTCTGAGCTGTGCCTCTGTTCCCTGGCTACAGTTCCTGTTCCTCATAATGAGAGTCCTCTGAGGCTTTGTGATATGTTTCACATGTTATTCTGGAGGTCTGGTCAATTCTGCTGCTTGAGTCTCCTCAGTGAAACAGAGTCTGACCTGATTAGTTCTTGGACGGGGTGATCTCCAAGGCAAACACAGGTGTTAGCCTCAGGAAGTGTGGCTGTGATTCCCTCAGAATGGCTTGGTTCCCTGACAGTTAGGGTTGAACTGGTAAGTCTCTCCAGGGCCAGACAGTGCAGTACTGGCAGAGATGACATCTTCCAAAGGTCAGGGCAGGACGGAAAATCGATGTCTTTATTTTGTTTGCAAGGGAACGAGGAAAAGTTCCTGCCCTAGTAATAAGGCACCTCTGATGTGATTAAAGAAGTCAACAAAACTCTGTTGCTTTAAAACTGGGAAATGACCCTTTGAAAAGATCACGCTCATGGTGTTCTAAGAGGCCACAAAAGACCATTCCTCTGGTCTACAAAAGCCCAATTCTTGTATAGCGCTGTTACTGCTGAATGAGAGGTCTTCTTGTAACATAAATCCTCCTACCTCTTTGGATGCAGTCATGTATATTACACTTATCTCAAAACTTCAACTTTCTAAACAAGAAATGATGGTGTGGTTCATCCTATTGAAACTGGACAATGATCTTGCTAACATCAGACGGACTCATGTGAATTGCCTTTCTCGAATTAGTGGGAATGAATATGCCTTGTTAGAATAAAGTGCCTTAAGATGAAATCTACCTTTAGGATAGATTATTGCCTCATGAAGAGAGAGAACTTTTTCAGGACAATTATTGATATTCTTTACTTGCATTAAGTCTATTGATCATGAATTTATTGCGTCTTTGTTTGGGACAGTGCTGAATGCATGCTTGGTTATAAAGTATTGCTTTACTATTCATTACTGATTTACTGAAGCCTGTAATGGGAACAGAATGAAACTACTAAGCATTTTGAACGTAAAGTCAAGTGAATGTAATGCACGCCCTGAATGTTAAGTGCCTGTTTTAATGTTATCCCCAAAAGAAGGATGGATTTCTCATCCTTAAATCATAGGGGTCAAAATTCAGGATTTAATTCACTGAGTCAGTCAACTCAGTATAAACAAACTGTCTTCTGGTCATCCAGTGATGGTACATTCAGTGTAGACACGCTCTTGGATGCTCCGTCTTATCTGCTGCTTGTTTTGGTTAGTCCTGGAGTTCTTTACACGTATTTTTGCCATTTGCAGCTGAAATTGCTGCTTATTGAGAGGAGAAGAGGGGAGCAAGTACAATCCCTAGACTTTAGTGATTCAAGCATCTTCATGATACCTTTACTGAGCTTGCTCACATTATGCTCTTCCTTGTCATTTCCTCCTTTTGAAGTCATTAAAACCAATTTCATATCTCTAAATAAAATGTCCTAATGCATCTAATATTTGATGAGGTTGGGCTGCTCCTGCTTTTCTTTGTAATGTTTACACCAGGTGCCTCTTGCTGTCAAGGAACTAAATAATGAATAAATTTAACAGATACTTCTTTTAATTAGCCCCCAAAGAGCTTAGCAATGAAAAACCTGATCAGAAACATTTTCCTGCTTTAGAAAACATAAGGTTTTTTCACAAAGCCACTACTCAGAATTACAGAACAGCAATAAAATCATCACTTGCATGCAGAAATAGATTGCTCACACAGGGGTCTTGTATGAGCTGTGCATTTACTACTGTTAACTTCTAATCATGCAAACACTTCCACACATGCATCTGAGTAGAGCTATTGAAATCAGTGGACAACTATGCTGCCGAACATTAGGTGCATGCATTAAAGTTGGTAGGATTAGAGCTCCATTTGCGTATATCCCAAAAAGCTTTGCCCTCTCTTAGGAGGGGAGAAGAAAATTTATATTCCAGATTGGTGTAATTACTGTAGCACATACAATATTGGCAAACTGGATTCTCCGAATGTCTGCAACTTTTCAAAGCAGTTTAAGATACAGGCTAAAGGCTGACAGTTTCTTATTCTGACTTATATTCTGCCCCCTCTGCTTTTGATTCTGCATTCAGAGCTGCCATAAGAATGTCAGCACTGCAATAAATAGGCATTTAGATGGCACCTTTTTTTTTGAGGTGTTCTAAACACTTTACAGACAGCCCTTTCTCTTCACAGATCTCAAGGTATTTTAGAAAGCTCTGTTAGTGTTGCTATCCCTCTTTATTGAGGGAGAAATAGGTGTGTTTCAAGGCAAGTGACTAATCCAGGACCCATCGCTTCCAAATTAGATAAATCAGGGTTCTCCTATAAAAACTTTCTCCAAAACATCTCAAGCGGCTCTGAGGGAAAACATAAAGGTTTTGTTTCCATGTTCCAGTTAGCTGATACAGGCAGAACTACACAAGGCTTAATAAGCCTCATGTGTGATGATAATCAGCATAAAAAACTCCACTCCATAGCTAGGTCATTGTTAAGAAAAATCAAGAACCCTGATGCCAGAGTTCTGTTGAGGGTTGAAGCCCCAGCTTTACTGAGAGCTTCAAGGGAGCTATAGCCTTGATCCAGCAGCCAAATATAGATCCTAAAGTCTGTATTTGTGTATGGGTTATCTGGCTTGCAGCTGAATTGTCCCCAGGATGTACAGATAATGCAGCCCTGCACTTGAAATACATACAAAACCTGGAGCAATGGGCAGTGGAAAGCAAACATTGATGACACAGATCTGCAGGAACCAGCCTGAGCTGATGCAGCCAGAGTTTGCATATCCTTTTAGTAGCTGATGCACTGCTATGAGGTGTGCCTGTGCTGTGATCTCTGGGACATCCCATAGGATCCATAATGCTTAATTAAGGAGTCACAATCGCTAGATAATGGAGTGTGCAGGGTCATCCCGTTGTATTGATCCAGTCCCTGAAGCAGTTAGTTGAGGGGAAACACAATACTCTCTTAGCTCCCCCAGCTATATGGAAGTTCCTTAATTAGGGAACACTACAGAGCTACAGAAACAATCTCTGCCAGCAAAATACTTCTAACAATGTTGTCTGGGAAATGTCTTAAAAGTGGCATCAGTTCTTCTTTGAAGTCATTAACAACCAAAAATGAATGCAGGAACTGGTGTGAGAGGACTGGAAATACAAGGAGATTTAAAGTGTATCTCTTACATGTGCTCCCGCAGAGAGAAGGGAGGAGATCCAATTGCTTCCTTATCCTTGGAATTTCTCTGTTGGTTTTAATATTGTGATGCCCTAATGACAAACTCCACACACACTCTGGGGTAAGTTCTCAACTTAATCCATGGGGATACGTGTCTGTAATACTCATTAATGTCAAGGAGTGTTAGGATGAACATAAATCTTTGCTCACTGAGATGTTACTCTGGACTCTGATGTACACCATACAACACCAGTTGCTGACTGAAGAAAAAGAGGAATTCCAGCACCTAGAAAGTCTCTTTGAGAGTTCCTAGACTAAACAATCGATCCAGCCAAAAAAAATCAGGAATGAAATTTCTACTCCACACTTCGGTTCAAAAACACCAGCTGTGATAAAGAAAGATGCATACTCAATGGGCAGGCTCTGGCTCACACAGGAAGTCCACAAAATCCCTAGGAATCCCCACTTGGCTAGACAAACTCTAGTTCCACCAGAAACCTTGGAAAATAGATAAGCAATGCATTTGTCAGTAAACCTTGAGTGCCATATAGCTAGGGAAAACATCACACTCTGCATATACATAAAGAGGGATTTTGATGCCAAGAAATTGGAACTACTCTATAACAGACTTCTGATTTGTGATTTCTTTGGCACTGAGCCTAACAGAAATCACTGTGATTTCCAACTACAAATATTTTTGGAACCACCAGACTTGCTCCCATGTGTGTGTTAAATGAAATGAATGTTCAAAACCCATAATAAAGCTCCAGAGGGAAGACTCCGATCAGAATATTAACATTAATCTTAGGAAGTCACTAGGAGCCATTCAAGCTATAATAATAAATTGCAATAAAGAAGGAATATAAGGGCTTTTTTCTGCCTATCCAGTAAGCAGGTGTTACTGTGAACACTCTACACAGCACAGAAGTGGTTGCCCTTAAATTTTCCGGTTGCATAAAATAAATAGATGACATTGCTACAATATGTACAACAATCCCTCTTCTACTTACTAAAGAGTAGTTTAGGGAATACTGCAGATACTGAGATAACGTAATGCAGCTATCCAGGACAAGGCTAGAATGTTTTCAAAAGCAATCCTTCTATCATCAGTTTCAGAATCCAAAGCAGGAGTCTGAGTTCACTCTGGATTTATGTTTGGAGCCATTGCCAGGCTGCTTGTGCCTGTGTCCCTGCTCATTCAGCCTGGGAAGCCAAAGATGCCAGGGCATGATGCTACCATGTTGCTCCAGTACCAGAGCAAGTGGCTGAGCTGCAGTGTTCTCACCTGCCACCAAACTAAACTTTGCTTTTATTTCTATTTGGATCCAGACTGAAGTGCCTAAGTTTTAGTATGTAAAATGGTAGCAAAGTGCCTTATCAACACGGGTTCAGTTTTCAAAACTGAGCATCACTTTCAAAAGCAACTTCCTTTGGCTCACAGCAGTTAATCTGGACTGCTCAGCGCTGTCATCTTGATACATATGTTCAGTCTTAAACCATTGAATTTAAATGCTTTAACCACAGTCTCCAACACTGAAACTAAACTGTAGGTCTCTGTGTAAAATAGTTCTTGTAAATTTAGCAAGCAGAATGATGAAGTGAATCAAACCAAACCAAACCTGCCCTTTTAATGTGATTGGGTTTTTTAAGGTTTTGTCATTAATGTCATTACAAGGTAGCTTTCCTGTTCAGCCCAAGCGACTATATAAGTATGGCCTGTGTGGCAATACAGGGACGCACATTAGGAGGAGCTATCCCCCATGTCTCCCGGTGCCACAGTGAAGAATACCTGCTTGTCAACTTGAAAACTTTGTTGGCGAGTTTGTTCCTGGAGTTTTCTCCGAATCAACCCATGTTGAACTGTATCAATGAATCTTTTGGTATTCACTCAGTTTGTTATGAAACTGAGAGATTGTATGTCAAATCCTGAAGTGCAAAGCATAAAGACACCTCCAGGAATCTTTTGATCACGTGTACAATGCAATTCACAAAGAACTGTCAAAACATAGTGGTTTTAGTGTGTTTTGTGTGGTCCTATGATGAGTTTTCTATGTGCAGCCTCACAGAACAGCAGAATTGTCCTTCCAGGTATGAACAGTGCTCTGTTAATAGACTATTAAGTACTAGGAGCAAATGAAGGGCACTTCAGATGACTCTTGAAGAATGAATGGGTATCTGCTCTGAAATTGGACCCCAAGTATGAAAACATACAATAGGATGTGTCTGTGGGAGATTATCTTGGGGCCATATGGTTTCTTACTGTGCTCCACCCTCCTTTTGGGGCATCTGACATGTCTCAGGACCTTGTATTCATTTGAGATTAATATGAGCATGTTTCATGAGAACACTTTGTTGGGTACTAGGAATTGTGTTCTCTCATGACAGAGAACTGCTCTGGTAATGTCTCCTGACCTGTCTTTGTGGAAAACATTTATGCATGGAGAAGGTCTTAGGCACTAATTCTCATCTTCATCCTACAAATAAGTTGCTGGTTTTTCTCTTCACTGCTCTGCTTTTATCTCTCCTCTGTGCTGTCTGACACATCCCTCCTGCTGACTGCTGGTGGGGCAAGCCTGTGATTTGTACCAAGCAAACACATGTGCTGTTTCCACCATTGTGTGGTCTCATGTTATGAACTTACCTGTGGGTGTTTAGTTTGGTGGCATGACCTGGTATTCTGTAGCACTGTATCTTTTTTTCTCCTTCCTTGATATTTTTTCCCCTAAGCCACGATAACTTCGTCAGAAGCTGCTGCATTTCTGCTTTGATCATACAGAATGTACTGAATAGCCTCGGGTAACACGGCACTGCTTAATACAGATGAAATAGCTACAAACCCTCTTAGAAGTAGGGTTTAAAAAGGGATACCAGTGAAATCAGATCCCTCTAGCTGGACAGCAGTCTGATAGGAGAACAAGGGCTGTTGTGGTATTTGGCAGCCAGACAGTCTTTATTGTTATTAGATGAAATAAAGCTTGTGATCTTTAGTCCTTGACCTTAACTGCAGCACCACACTCTCAATCAGACCTTAATTTAACACCTAACATGGTCACAGAAAGGATTGGACATGGGCTGCTGGTTTAATTACACGTAGCTGATATCATCCAAACCAATTTAACCTCATTGCTGTTGTTGGGCACTGGATGGGAGTCACCCTTTAGACAGAGAACAAAACAGTTTCCAACAGAAAAAACAGCAATACACCATTCAAAGTTAGTGCATTCCTTAAAAAATGTAACTACTCCTTTGGATGCTTTGCTGATGATGTTAGAACCTTTTCAGGAAGAACTGGAATCAGCATGATTGCTAAATCTGTTTGCCCTTTATGCTGTCACTCTGGCATTTTAAGTATTCCTAGTATTTAAAGATTAAGCATCTTGCAGATGGGATTCTCCCATCCACATTCATTGAACCTATTGCATTGTAGCATCTGATGACTAAACTGTGTAACTGGGTAAAAAGCCATATTTATGGGTAAAAAGTAATATTTATGGGTGTCTTGATCAGATTCTCACATTTTGCAACTGCTTCATTTATGCTCAGTTCTTCACAAACTGACACAATATTTATTTTTGACATTTAAATCTGAACAGTCATATTTTTACATGTTTTGACACAAAATTTGATCTCTTTCTGAATTAGTCTGGAGATCCAAAGTCTTTCTTCAGAAGCAGGATTGTTTTGATTCATCAGATTTCACTTAAACAAATGTTTTTTTTTACTGAAAACACTGTTAGCAAACCAAATCCACCAGCAGCATTGTAAATTTTCTGCAGATTTTTAGTGAAATCACCACTTTTGCATTAAATCCCAGTTAAATACAAAAAGATTGTTTTGAACATTATAGGTTTCCTTGGAAGAGATTGCCTTGAGTGTGCTAGAAGGAGAAGTCTACATCTAGCAGAGCGCTTAGACAAAAATACTAATGAATAAAAGTAATATATAATATTAACAAGCAGCAAGAGCTTGATCTCTGGAACTCAGAAGACAGGGATTCGACTGTCAGTGTTTGTCACTGGCTTGGTGAGACCTTGTGCACTTTATGTTGCTTCCACAGATGAACTGATTGCTGTCACTGAAGTGGTTAGAGATGTTAACTTTCGATATTGTCGGTCCTACCTGTTTGCAGGAGTTTATATGCCTGGTGGCAGGGATGGCAGAACAGGCCGTGTGCCAGCACATTGGCCACTGATGTTCACACTGTGGCATATTAACCTGTGTTACTGATGAAAGCGGATTTGCATTGAGCCAACTTGTATAATCAGTGTGCACATGTAAAAGTGAATGTAGGGTACCTACCATTTTCAGTAGGAAGCTTCTTACTTCCACTCTGCCCAGATGTGACTTCACAAGCTGTAAGAATCAAGCTCAGTGTTTTTAGGTTGAAACAAATTTAGAAGCAAAATAAATCCTAGACTTCTATGTGAAGTTCTGAATAAGATCTGTCTTTTCTTCTGTTGCAGGCAAAAGACAGGCCTTGGCCATGTAAATGTTTTTGCCCATTAAAGGCCACATCACTGAAAATCTTCCCTGGTGCTTTCAGTGTAGAGGCTGTTTGAATGGGAATTTCAATTGGACTGGCTAGAACGCATTGTGTCCCCAAATGCAGTCTTTGGAAGTGGAATGAGCTACTGTACGTTTAGTTCTCATTTTGAGTTTCTTCATGACCGCTGTATTTATGTCTGGTTTGCTTTGCACAAACTTTCCATTGTAGAGCCTTTATGCTGACTGAGCTTTGACAGAGACAAAAGAAACTCTTGTAGCATTAGAGCTGTGGTGGCGCAAGGTATAATCTCTAGCTGAAACTATACTTACACAAAATCAATATGAACAGCAGGTTGTCACTGGGACTGGAAAGAGAAACTACGACAGGCTTGTGCCTTTTTTTAGTATTTCAGTTTTATCTTGTGCAGTTCTTTTGTGCAGGTCGTTCTTTCTGTTGGAGGGGGGCTGCTGAGATTTTCCCAGGCCTGGCTGGAGGATCAGTGTTTGCTTTAAAACCTGTATAAACAGTTACACGCTGTGGTAGCTTCAGATCCAGTAGCCAGAACAAATGGCATTTTGTATGAATTCTTCTAAATGAATTGCTCTGTGACCACTGTAGACATTCGAGTTTTTGAATCATGGTGGCAGAATACTGTTCAGGCTGGAATACTGTTGAGGCTTTTTGGAAGAGCTCTGAAATGCCCTTCTTTCACTACCCAGATTGTTTCCAAAGTTAATGCAGTTAGCTCAAAGCCGGGTATGATTTCACATACTCCTGTGAGTTGTGTTTTGACATGGGGTTTGGACCTTTTAGTGATTGAATGTTTTTACAGAGCTCTTTGTGACCTCATGCTCAGGCAATCACTGTGTTGATTTGAAGGAATGTAGATGGGTCTGCAGAAATGTCAGGGTCTCCCATTAAGATGTCTCTTTCACCTCAGCAGGGGTACTCAGCATTACTGTGAGTGTTGTTACTGAGATATCCTACAGTTAAGTAACACAGCATTAGAACACAATTGCTCTGATGTATTCCAGTAACAGGGTGCTAATGTGCCATTGCTTCACTGTATTTCAGCACCAAGGCAGCAGTTCTTTGGATTACAATAACATGGGTAAGTGGACTTTTGCTTTAAGAAAACAGAATAAGTTAGTCTATGCAGCAGGGTTATGCACTGGGGCAGTGGTCTGTAATCAGCAATTGTGCCTGAATGAAGACATGCTCTCAAGTGGCTTCTGAGTCCTGCAAAACCTTTTTCGCAGGTTTACCTTTACACTCTGTGACCTTGATCCAAGGTGCAGTAGGAGTCAGTGGCACAGTTTCATTGCTTCTGGATAGCTTTGGATCAAGCCAGGACAGTACAACATTTTGAAAGGGCCCTTCTTTCACAATATCTAACCATAAGCATGAGCACAGTGTAACGGTAACTCATGTAATATCTTTTGTCTAAAGTTGTTCTATTTGGTATGCTGCCATTTGTCTGTACCATCTAATGAGGATTTACTCTACAAAGGCACTCAGCAGGTAAAAATATAATTCTATTTTTCAGGAAGCTCTTGTCTTAGAAGTTCTCTTTAAGAGAAGGTATTTGTTATGCTGAGGATTGAACTCTTGCAAAGAAAGCAAAGTTTGAACTTTCTCGATAAACAACACACCTTGTTCATAGCTCTCCTGAGGTTTTTGTTATTCTTATCATGCTCAGTATTCTCCTTAAGTCTGGAGTCCCCAAAGCCAAATGATTAGAGAATCTTAGTTTGTGTGAAACTCAAAATAGGAGTTTTGGGCTTTCATTATTGTAGAGAAAAACTTGGTAATAAATGCACATGGAAAGCAAATACCAGAATGCTAAAAAAGAAACCCAAAATCATAACCTAATCTGGTGCAATATTGGGACACAGAGAATAATTTAGTCCCAGGTTCTCACTGAAAATTGCTGCTAATTAAGCAAACCAAAAATATTCTTAATTTTATTACCTTAATGTTGCTTAACCAAACATCGAATCATAGAATCCGAGACTGGTTTGGATTGGAAAGGACCTTTAGATCATCCAGTTCTAACCCCTGCCACGGGCAGGGGCACCTCACTCAGACCATGTCACCCAAGGCTCTGTCCATCGTGGCCTTGAACGCTGTCAGGGATGGGGCAGCTCCAGCTTCTGTGGAGCTGCCCCACCCTGTGCCAGCGCCTCAGCACCCTCACAGGGAAGAACTTGTTCCTTAGACATAACCTGAACTTTCCCTGTTTCACTTGAAACCCATTCCTCCTTGTCCTATCACTCCAGTCCCTGATGGAGAGTGAATTTGATACAAAATTAATCATCAGTCTTTCTCAGAGGTACCTGGATATCCATGTTGGTATATGTGTGTGAGTTTGTATCTGTGCCTTCTTATTTGAAGTTAAAAATGGTATTTTTGTGCCTCATTCATGTCTTTCAAATGCATGAGTTTGGCAGCGCAGAACCCTTGGTTGTGGGTATGAAGCTTCTTTGAAATTCTAACCAAAATTTAAAATTTCTGGTATTAAAAAAAAATAATCCTAGACCAGACAAGCCCCTGGCCAACTGCTGGGCTATAAATTACAGCCATTTATTTTTATTACACTGTTATACCCTAAGAAAATTAACCCAAACCACCTAAACCCACAAATCTAATTATACCAAAAGTGCTCTTCATCCCAAGCCGAGCTGCTGAGCTTAGCCTCAGCTCCAAGTGGGCTCTATGGTTTAGCTGCAGACTAACAGAAGCCGAAACAGTAACATAACAGTAAGTGTGTATTAGCCCTTTAGGGAAATATCTAAACAAGCAATAAAATTAATGAAATACTATTTATAGCCATTGTGTCAGAAATGAATTATTTATAAATAAAAGCAAAGCAGGTTAGCCATAGTAAACTGAGGCAGCTCTACTCACAGCTTTGCAAGGTCCTGCACCTCAGCCAGGGCAACCCCTTCCAATCCCAAGCATTCTATGATTCTATTGATTGTAAAGGTGATTTGAGCAAACAGTGTATCTGGCCCAGTCTTTTCCAGTGTGGCTGTCACTGCAGTGTTGGAGGTAAATATGAGGAAAAGACATGCCTATAAAGTAGCGTGCTGGGTTTTTCACTTACAGCTTGGAACATCCTCTCACGTCTGAGGCCTCAGCCTTGGTCAGCAATATCTGGGTGTGGGCACCATTACAACCAAAGCAGATTTAGAGTAACTCAGGTTTAGCAAAACCCTTTAAACTCCACACTTTCCCTGGACAATCTGCTTGTCTATCCTTGCAGGCAGAAATTGTGCCTGGTACCTAACTTAAAATCTCCTATGTTGCAGTCTGAGCCTATTACTTCTTATCTGTCATTACTAATCCCCATGGAATACGAGATAACTGTCTGTTCAATGCTGGCTTATGTCACAGAAGTGCTACTGAGTTTTATCCTGATTTCTTTGGATTTTTTCTTGCTGCTAGACTTGCTCCCTTCAGAGACCTTGCCCATCCCCAGTAGAAATGCAGATTGACTTCATGGCGAATAAAACCACTTCTCCCATTTATATCCCTGAAACAGTCTTGCAGTGCTTGGGTATCATTGGGTGCAATTAAGTATTATTGTGCAATTAAGTATTGTTGGCCAGGACCAGTGACTTGGACATACATTTATGAACATAAAGAAGAAACGTTTCTGTTCACTCAGGAGTTCCCACAAACCTCAGAGAAGAGTTGTTCCATCAGATTTTGGCTAAAGGTGGACAGGATTCACTATTTTTGCAGAATACCTGATACCAACACGTCTTTCGACATGGTTGCTAATGCAGACATCTGGGAAGGCAGATCATGATATCGAGTGCTAGGCAGTCTTGAGGGTCTTTAGAGGTCATCTCCTTTATAGGCTTAGTGTGGTTAAAGAGGAAGAGCATTGTCAGAGCAGTGACCTGGGGCAGGTTTTCTTAAATGTTGAGTAGATAATCCATGCTGAAGCCTTCTAGGCAATACTGACCGGTTCTGTGCAGAAGTGCACCCAAAACTGCTTTCAGCTAACAGCTGGCACTGAGTGGCACACACGGCCTCTGCAAAAGCTAAGGGCCAGCCACAAGGCCTGTGCACCATATAGGACAATGCTTGCTTTGCCTTTATCACTGCTTGAGGGCAGAGAGAAGGGAATTTGACTTTCGTAGCTCAGGAAGATGCAGCTGTGCACATTTGCATGTGTTTTTGCATTTTTCTGTTAAATCTTCCTGCATTTTGAAAAGTTCAGTACAGGAAGTTACCTGAAAAAATCAACTGCAATTGAATTTATACTTAGCATGTGAATCCTATTGCAGGAGGCTTTGTAGAGATGGTCATTTCAATGCATTTGCTTCTTTTTGTTCATGGCATGAGGCAGAAGTTTTATCTTGTCTGCTGCCTATTGACCTGGCATAGCCACAGGGTTAGTTTGCAAGGCAGAGGAAAAAACAAAGGTGTAGGCATTAACTGTTCATTACAGCATGTGAAAAATTGTAACTAATCACGGTACAGTGCTGCTGCTAATGCATCTGAAACCTCCCTCCACCTCACCAAGCCATATGGGGGTTTAAATGTAAATATAATTTGTAATTGAGAGCAGCATTTTATTACTTGCTTTTAAGAGGCACAGGACGCCTGTAACCCTCAATATGAAATTTCCGTTGGCTAGGAATAAATTCAGCTCTGTGTTTTGTTTTTATTCCCGCTGAGACATGTGCACGAGAAAGGTAACGGCTGGTCTGCAAGCTTTCACCCTCTCACTCAGCACTGACGGGAGAAGTGGCTGGGAGCTGTGGTTTTCAGCAGCACTACTGGCTTCCTCCCATTGCATGCTGGAGGCAAAAGCAAACATGCTGCAGAATAAATCCTCAGAGATGCTGAGAGCTGCTGAGCTACCACAGACTGGGCTGGAGTCAATGCGAACTGCAGGCGCTCAGCCCTTCCCTGAATTTTGCTCTCATTTTCAGGAGGGTGCTGCCTAAAAGTAGCTTTTGCTGCTGACTGCCGTTAATTCTTTATCAGCCTTGCAATAGCACCTACAAAGTGTGGTCGTGGGCTCGGATTCCATTGTACGAACTGCTCTATAACTACAGAACAAGTAACAGCTCCTGCCACAGTGCAAATATATGTGTAAGACAAGTGACAAGAAAAATATGCAGAAAAAGGAGACATTTTTCCTTCTTTTGTGATATGGGAGATGTCACAAGGATATATGATTTATAGTTAGATCCTCTAGGGAACCAAATACTCTGGCTGTGTTTGACTTAAAGAGTAACGCCTGAATGTAACTGTAACAGGATTCCACTTTAAACTTTCAGGATTTCGGCTGCTCTGGGAATGCAAAGTTCCTTTGTGGAAATGGAGACCTTGGAGTGGCACATTAGAGAAGTTACTCATGCATACCTTTGTCAGCACGATAATAATCTCCCTCACCCTTCCTGTCTTCCTTCTCTTCCTTTTCTGTCAGCTCTAGATCTGGGAAGCAGCATGAAAAGGGGTCCTCATAAACACCACAATCATCCTACCCTACAGTCCTTGCAGGACATCAGTAGGGAAAGAAGAAAAGGAGCTACTCACATTTTGGCTGGAAGGATTAGTGACCTTCACCTGTGGGGAACTCAGGACTGTCTAGAAAATGAAAGAATAGTGAAAAGGCAGAGATTTAAAGAAAGCTAGAGATAGAGCCCAGGATTTTAAGGTAAACCATTACCCCAGCTCATGTTGTGGTTGTTCTCCAGTAAAATGGACAGTTCAGGGAAATGGCAGGGGAAGGCTGAAAAAAATATCCACCATGTTTGCACCTGTGCTAGGATTATTAGAGCTTGTATTTCAGGAAGATAAATCCTGTCACATGGCTCTACAGAAACAGAGAAAATCATCAAAATAAGACTCAAAGTAAAAGAATTACTGCCTTGAATGGACTAGACTGGAATATTTGCCTTCAGTGCTGTTTTTAAGACCTTGTTAGGTTCCTAGTGCCTCACAGGGTTTAACTCATCATATTATTCTTCATGGAGGAATCAGGAAAGTATTAACTGTAAGACTTGAAATGAAGGCAACTGTGCCAGAGTCTGTCACTTTAGTGAATAGAAGCTCATTCTGCTACTTCAGGACTTCTCGGCTGAATTAATGTGTAGGGCATAATAATAGCCATTCTGAGAGTGAAATATTCCCTCTCTCATTAGAAACCACTTCTGTTCTTGTTGAGCTGTATCCTCCCACCTTCTTCTGCTCTGGGTTCTATCCAACATTATTTACAATAAATGTATCCACCTTTGCTGTTGGATTTCTCAAAGGAATTGTGGCTAAGAGGGATAAAAGATGCCTCCATACTCAGTGGCTTTTTCCTCAATGAAATCAGGAAGTCAAGGATGGTTTACAATGAGAAAGCTACTTGAAGAGCTCTGGGGTGGTTTTTTTTAGCCTCTTAACATTGCAGGACCCCTAGACATCTTATCTTACACATGAGAAACTTAAACTGTGCTTTCTGTCAAGCAGATAAGTGAATTGATTAAAACCCCCCTCTGAATATCAAAGAGCTCCTACTGAAATCTCAGGATACATAACACATTCCTTGACCTAAAGGCTGGAGTAGGGTAGCATAGGAGTAATCTACTTGCAGTTTTGCAGCGGGAGATCCGGACAACACGCAGGTTGTCCTCACGTACATTCCCACACAGTTTGTCTTCAGGGAGTCCTTATCTTCCAAGGTCTGTGTGGTTACTGGTAAGAAGTAGGTAAACTGTCCAGGACTAAGCTGTAAGGGTGGAGTGATGCCTGGATTTGCTGAAGTTACTTCTCTCCACACCTCTATTAGCCTTGAATATTTGTGTATTTCCTTACACAAAACATAAGTACTGTAAGTGGATCACAGAGTGATGTGTAGCCAATGCCTTCTTGCACATGAACTGTTTTCATGTCAGACTGACAAATACCAAATGCAAATGGCCTCTCTTCACCAACCCATGCCCACCCACTCTACATGAGTTTCTGCACAGCGCACAACTACAATGGCTAAATGAGTGAAGAGGACTTGATCATGTATAAACACATTAAACAACATCTGAAAATAGGGTCTTAACAGACTGTACATCTACCTGCCTCACTGAAGTAGGTGCTCAGTAGGGAAGAGTGGCTTAATGAGGCTAATTCCCCTCTGCCTGGCATATCTGAGAGAAACCTTAGGCTGGGAGTTCACAGCAGAAACCTTCCTGAGGGACTTTGGTTTCTTCTGTGCTCTCTCTGACTGACACATGCTTGTGAACTGTGAGTCCTGAATGACACCCTTTTGTCTGAAATTGAACACTGAGGATTTCCTGGATTATTATGATTTTTTCCTTCCAATACAGCATGAGTTCAATGCCTGTCACTGGTGAGGGAACATTGCTTGCTCCCCAGAAGAAAATTAAATGAATAGAAAGAAGAGGCTATTCCTTAATTCCATTTTCTTAGGAGCTTGTTAAGTTTTTGGCTTGGTGTAGAAGGTCATAGAAGCCCTACCTCTGCAGCCACTACTATTACTATTATTACTAATGCCATTTGTTCATGGAAGTTAGACTGAGGGCTGAGTAGGAGCCACAGTTATTAATGATAAGTGTCTTCCGATTTAGATTCCGGGTGTTTTTCCTTTCCCTATGGACTTTTTCCTCACAGCATTGCTCTGTATTTTTCCAGTGTGGTGGTGCATGTTGTCCACCTACAATTATTCTGAACAGTGTCACAGAGGTGCCTAATCCAAGTTCATTCTGAGGATAGATGGTATGTTTATTTTCACCCCCTTGTAGTAACCTGGCATGAGCTGACATTACAGCTGCCTGAGTTTCAGTGGAAGAGGTGAGCTCAGAGCAGAACTCTCTCAATTCCTGCTCAGGAACTCAGAGCAGCTCTCTCCTGGGAGCAGCTTTCATGCCTGCAGAGGGTACAACAGGCAGTCTGTAGAGCAGCATTACCATGTACATATTCTGACCTGTGACTAACTAGTAAAGAAGATAACATGAGCAGTTGCTATTCTTCCTTTCAGGAGAGATTTGGGCTTCTAGAAGCTTTTGTCATGACTTGTTTTGAAGGGTGCAAAGGGGGTCCAATTTGTTTCTTACACAAGTTCAACTCTCTGTGCATCCAGGGCATTTCAATTTTGTCTGTTCTTATGGACTGATATCCGACTTTGTGCTTTAGGGAGTATCTTTGTATGGCCAAGATGCTGGGTTCATGGCCCAGATTTCTTTCATTGATTTTTAAACCAAAAAGCTCAAATTAAAGACATTCCCTTCACAGACAAGGAAGGAAGACTGGTACCTCAGGGAGTGATAGAGCCCATCTGAGATGCAGTTCTTACAGTTTATTATTACTTCTCAAACCTTGTGTCCTCTAAAACATGTCTTTTGGGGTGTTGACTCATGCTTTTGGGATACTTGTATGGAGTGTATTGGAATATGACAATACCTCTGGTTTTTACGTTTGCATTTCCTCTTGTTTGAGTGACTGTACTGTGGATTTTCGAACTACCATGGGATTTTGTGATGCATTTCTGAGTACATTAGGGTTGGCTCACATGCATACATAACTAATGTCTGTGTTTTGAAGTGCCAGGAATGTAAAATGGGTTAGCTAGCTAACCGAGTTGAACAGCAGGTCGAGACATGTCACAACAGTATAATTCATCCAACAGATGAGGATAGCTTGGGGGGTCCTAAGTTAAAAGAACTTGATTAGTCTCAGCTCAGAGTAAAGACTACCACAGACTGGTAAAGACAGGAACAAAGACATTCAAACGTGCTTAGGGTCCTTAGTCTGTAAGGTTCCACCCACAGACACCAGAATATTTAAGAACTCGGCCCCAAATGAATCAATCTGAAGATTCAGGTTGTTTAACCATCATTGTGAATGTGTCTGCTTGCTTTCAGGAGATTGATACTTGAGGTGCTTGGCTCGTCTCACAGGTGCCCACTGAGTGTCAGGATGGGTCCCACCCTTACGTCCCATGCTGGCAGGGTGTGCTGTCACCTGCTAAGTATGTCACCTGCATGCCCTAACTGGGCCTTCATTGTCAGCACAGTCCATCCTCCTGCACTTTTCATGTACAGCTCCTGGACTATAGTAGAACCACAGTTTCAGCACTATGGAGTAGATGACCTTCAAAGGTCCTTTCCAATCCAAAGTATTCTATGAGTGCTACAAAGAAAAACTACATCGAGCCAGATTCTGCTCTCAGCCACTTGATGGTCAATACCAGATAATGCCACCCTCTCTAAGAGGTGAAAATGGATTTATGCCATTGTTTGTGAGGTCAGAATATGGCAACTTTTTAATGTGCTGGGCTTCTTTTCATAATGTTAAGCCAAGTTCATGAGTGTGAGTTTTCTTCAGTACAAACAGGAGAGTTTGTTACTATGCCATGTGATGATTCTCCCACAATGATCTTTTAGAAAAGTGTCGAAGGATTGAAATAGGAACTTGTGACATTTACAAAGAGTTGTTAAAAGCCTTTGTGGTTCCTAGCTTTTACAGCTACTGTGCTGGTAGAATACATCCCTATTACCATGTCCTACATTCAACATCTACAAAGCAGTGCCAAGTTACTATACTCATAATTTCCAAAATGACTGTTTCAGCTGGCATTTTCCACTGCACTTATACTCTTGAATTGCCCCTCATCTGGAAGTCCTTTTTCTAGTGCTCCTGTGGATGGTGTAGCGTAAAATGTGTGCTAAACTCTGAGGTAGTATCACTAGCTATCTTGTGTTCCCTCGTGTGTGTTGCAACCTGCAATGGAACGTAAGTGGCTCCAAACCTCATTATGATGTGATCCAGCATTCTCTGGTATTCATCTGCAATTAAACCACAGATACCTAGCATGAATTTAGCCACTGGGTCAATATTCAGATATTATTTTCTGTAAACCAAATGGGCTTTTGCTATGCTGAATTTTTGGCAGAGGAGGTAGAACTGTATATTTTAGCGTATCCTGATATAGTCAGATTTTAGATTCAGAGTTCCAGTTGTTTCTCCTGAATTTTTAGGAAGATCCATGCCAACCATATTCCAAACATTTTCAGATTATGTATGTATGTGTATATAAATAGAAATTACAAATGCACCAGATTAATTTAGAAAGCTAAATTTCATCCTAACAGAACAAGGCAGAATAGACCTCATCAAAAGCTAAAGAAAATTTGGAAACATTCAGGCAAAATCTCTGACAGGGAGAACCATTTGTTGAGTAGTGGGCTGCTTCCTCCACTCTGGAAGTCTGAAGTGAGAGTGTCCTGTCTTTCTATGCAGCTATTTGGCCAGAATGTTAGCAGATGTCTAATCCTCACCTGCTTTCCTAGAGCTTTTTAGCTGTTCTCCAGCCTCTCTCAGTTCCTGACTTCTGCTTTGTTAAACCTGAACTTCTCAGCAGGGTATCCTGCTGCCAGAAAGAATGGGCATTGTCAGCAGAAACTAATTATTTCCTTGTCACATTTTATCTTGCAACAAAAATGTTGTGATCTGTCCCGTTGTTTCCAGCGCTCTCAAATCATTCATGCACAGCCGACACCTCCTGCGTGGCCAGCAGTGTGAACAATATGCTAAACTGCAGGCGTGAGAAAGTGAGGAACAGTGAGGTCAAGTCCATTAACCAGACTTGCCCAAAATCAATGGGTGCTGAATTCTGTCACTGGGAATGCCATGGCTTGAGTTGGCTTGGCCATCTTAGCAGCATGAGAAAATAATAACAGTAACAATAATGTCTAAAAACATGCTCTAGCCAACCAGAAGAGCTGGGCTTGATACAGCAACTGATATATAAAATGCTATGGTCTGTGTTAGAAGAAAGTAGCTAAAGATGTTTCTTCTATTGTGTCATCAGTGGATATTACAGTAGATGTCATTTTAATTCATCAGCTTAATTATTTTGGTTACTGTTAGTTTTTCTGTTTGTTTCTGCTGGATGGAGAACTAAGAAGAGCTGTTGTATAGGGATTCGTAACATCACCAGAACATTCTGTCTTCATTATTACTGTTTGAGGTTTTCACAAGTTAGGCTGATGTCTGCTTTTTCCACTGGGGATAGTGAAGTAGCCATTACACTGTAATGTAGTTAAAATAGCCATTACTACTTTACACTGGGCAGTGTAAGTAGCCAGGGGAAAAAATGAAGAATGAATGCAAAAGGCTGGAATTTTGCTGCCTTGCATTCTAGCCATGCCTATAATGGACTTCCCAGTAGGCCTGTCGTTCTGTTCTCTGTGGAACAGGGAAAGAGTAACAGTGTGTTTCACCTTGTGGATACATTGGGAAGACAGATTCAGCCTTGGGTTTGAAACACACATATACTGCGGTAATTAGAACAATACAAAGACAAATAAAAACAGGAAGAGGAAAAGTACCTAACCCACAAAAGGATTTAGTTGATGTGCAGCAAATGAGATATGGGACCACAGATTACGTGATGAAGTTAAGAGAAATATTGAACAGCTGCTTTGCTACACAATTCTATAAAGTGAAATGGCATCCTGCAGGAAAAATAGTACAGGCTCATTTACTACCCAAGAGGGCAGAGCTAAGGTTACAGGGACTATAACAGTGTTGTCATTTCCTTACTCCCAGGAGCTGCATTTTCCAACTTGATGGCTTTCCTAATGTAATTGCATTTTATGTGATGATTTTTTAGAGCCTGATTCTTGCTAAAGTAAATCAGGAGGAACCCCAACAAAGCCAACAAAGAGATCTCAATGAAAAAATGGTGGAAGGCACTGTTGAATCAAGCATGCTCAGTCCATAACCTTCTCCAAATTCTGTAACAAATGCCCCGTGCTGGAATAGCAAGTAGATATCAGATGAAAACACAAAACAATGACAACAGTGCATTTTTCAGTAGCCACATCATATTATGTCATTGATGTCAGGTTGAGTTACATTAGTCTGCTTTTCATTATGTTGTGTTATGCCTTTTGACATAATGCAACACACTGTAAGTAACATAAAGTGACCTCCAAGTATAAAAAGGAACACAGTTTTTGGCAGATTAGATAGTGGCTGTGAATTCTCAAAGAGGGAGGGGTAAGTCAGAGAAAGAAAGAGGTTTGTATTCAGTGTCCTGAACGACAAATACACAGAACTTAATTAACAGTTACAACAGCCCTGGCTCTTTCCAGCTAGGTGTATGTGCCTCCACTCAACAGAGAGAGAAGATTCTCAGTGGGATTTGCATTCTTTAATATGTTTAAAATTCTGCAGAGGTATCTGTAATAGCTCTCTCTTTTCTGTATCTGAACTGTAGGGGCTCCGTTTACAGTGAATGTAAGACTAACTTTCCTGAGACTTGCCTTGTTGCCAGGCTCCAAAATACAGCAGTCAGACCAAGCTTAACCAATGGGCTTTCTGAGCAGTACTGTGTAACCTGCCCTCTGTATGAAGAATTTAACCAGCCGTTAAGAAAACTACTGCAGGGGGAAAGGGAATCATCATGGCTCTGAAAAGAAGGGGAGCTCCTCATTAATTTAAGGTGATTAAGGAAAAGTGGGTGGTTCAAAGGAAGTTGCTGATTTTCTCTGGAGAGCTTGAAATGCACCTCACTTTGGTAGTTCTTGCTGGTGGCTTTGTTGGAACAACCTGGTATTCTCACTGTAGTGAGACCTGCTTGAGATGCACATGGTCTATACTCCTGATTCCTCGTTTGACATGGGTTAGTGGTGGCCTTGGCAGTGCTGAGGAATGTTTGGACTTGATGATCTTAAAGGTCTTTCCCAACCTAGTAGATTCTATGATTCTATCCATTTTCTTTATCATTTCTCCATTTACAAATGTAGTATGAATTAATATCTGCTTAATTTCCAGGCACGCACCATTTCTTTAAGATGTATACAAGATTCTGTCCTTGTTCATTAAGCTATTAGATAACAGAGAATTAGCAGTTACTTCTTCTGAACAGTGTGCAATAAAGCAGCTCTGCTCTCCATCCTGCAAAGAGATCTCTGCACTCTGACCCCTGTGACACTGACATCCACAGTCCTCTGCATAACTGCAGAGATCTACCTTTAAGTATCATTTTGCAGCATCAGAGAGTCCAGAATTAAACATGAAGTGTCCTGACAGTATTGTTAAGTTCATAAAGAAAGCTGTTAGCCTATACTTGATAAGCTCATAAGGAAAGCTGTTACCCCTGGTAGGACAGCAACCCTTGCTTATGGCCTGACAAGATAAGAGTCTCAACCCTGGAAAATCTCACTCTGATTTACAGCCAGGTTGGACCTCAGGAGGCTTATTATTTTCTTTGCTAATAAATCCTTATGTTGTCTCCTTCACAGCACAGAGGTTTCAAATAAACCTGTCCCTGTCACAATATGATTCTCTGAAGGAGTGTCCTGTTCTGTTGGGTCACGTGGGAGGAAAATACGAAGTAGCTGAAAGACAGATCCAAAAGGGGTAGCAGAAAGGGCCCTGGAGGCAGACTTAAGTTTGGTATTTAAAATTTCAGGTAAAATATTCACTTAGCATCAATTATCTTGTTGGGTTCTTTTTGTTTTTTTTTTTTTTTCTTTTTTTTCCACCAAATGAAATTGCCTCTGAATCAGCCACTCTCTAATTACCACACTGAATGATTGAAATTTTTAGGGCAATTAAATTCAAGCCATTCTTTTTCAGTCCTTATGTTATTCCCCCCTTTTC
>JANRGW010006460.1:0-13751 GCA_024733675.1 Psilopsiagon aymara
GCGGGGGGCGGGGGGGGGGGGGGGATGATGAGCTAACGACGTCTTGGCAGATTTACAACTGGGCTTAAACGGCAACAGCCCTGTAATAGACTCAGAGGTACCTGTAAGCTCCCTACGACTGTGGGCAGAGGGAGGTATTGCTCCCCAGCCACCCCCTGTGAACTTAAAACTGTAGTTTCTGATTCACAGGCTCATCAGCTGGTTCCTCTGGTTCACACGGTCTGTTTTTTTTGTCCCCTTGAAGCTCCTCTATGTTGTCCCATGCACACATTCTTCAGTGACATCTTGTTCAGGTTTTTGCAGAAGGGCGTTGCCTGTGTCCTACAGCAAAATGCAAAGCCCAGAGGCTGCCTCAGTGATACCGGAAGCATCAGGTATTTACCCCCAGTGACAAGGTCCCTCCTGAGCCTCCGGGCTGAACAGTCCCAGCCTCCTCACCCATTCCGCAAATGATCCCTCATTCATCGTCATGGCCCATTGCTGAACTTGCACCAGTATGTCCATGTTTGCCCAGGACAGGACCCAGCTCTCCAGGTACAGCCTCACACATGCTAAGCAGAGGGGAAGGATCATGCTCTTTGACTTGCTGCTCTGCGCTGCCCCATGCAGCCCAGTGCACAACTGCTAACCATCTCCATCTGGGCTTTGAGCTGTTTATCACAGCTTTTCAAGTCCAGTAATTAAGCCAGTTCTCAGCCCACCTCTCTGTCCATTTATCTAGTTGTGTGCCAATCCTGCTGTATAATAAATATTTGATTTTGAGAAAATATGCAAAATAACACTTTATTAAGGAAGTCAACTTGGTGAATCTGTATTATGACAATTAACATTTTAATGGGTCAAATCCGATCTCTGATACAGTTAAAATAATCATGACAGATCCAGTGTGATTTAATTTTAACTCAGCAGAACTGATGAGGTTACTTGTGTCTTCCTAGAACGTTCTGTTTATATCTAAAAGATAAGAAGCTGTCATAAAAGCAAGGATAAAATTTATTTTTTACATGTAGCTCAGAAGTGGGATTCTCGAGTAGGACTGTTTATATTCTTTATTGGAATAGAAAGCTTCCATCTATGTATTCAATGCTCTGGAAAACTGGTACACCAGCTATTCCTGAAAATCATTTAATTCAGCTTCTTAAAGGAGTTCTTTCTCTGAAGTGCTCTTGATACTGATGGAAGGCCGAGCACATTTAATTACTGCTTTCTTGCTGGATATAATGCCCATTTCTGTGGCTTAAATCCTACATCTCCAGACTCCAGTGGAAGTGCAATCTGCTACGTGACTGGGACTGGCTGAACCAACCTGACAACATTCCTGCCTATTTATTATCTAGATCGCCAAACGACAAATTTAATTCTTTAACAAGTGACTTTAACCAGCAGAAAGAAATTAATTCTATATAAACTCTATTTTCTGTCCTTACAAATGCATTCATTTAGCATCATGATGCAAAGATATGAATCACACTTTTCTGAAAGATTAGATATTCTAAGATTTTACAATTTTAAGCAAAACACTTGCACCAACACTGTTTTAACAAACATCTCCTCTTCCATGTCAAGAACAGCCATTTTCAATTTCAGAAGCTCTCTCCTCTTTTTAAAAAGTGGCTGTTCAGTGGCTGCTTGTGGTTTTGCAGATTAGCAATAGTAATGGTACACTACAAGGAGGCAAAGTAACATCAACATGAAGATTTAAATTTCGGCTAACCAACAGGTTACCTGTAGAACATACCACTATGGCTATTTGTTACAAGTAAGCTGGAATTCGGGGTGTCAGTACTCCAGAAAAAGAGGTAGCTAGCTTATAGAAAATCTGCTGCATATTCTGATTTCACCTTTCGTTTGATAATGAGTGGTTAGAAACAGAGCAAGTCTCTAATGATTCCTTGGTTTTCACCTGATTTATAAATAAAATTAATCCAGACTTTTTTACATGTCTGTGTACTTTTGTGGGTTTTTTTTTAAAGCAAATTCTACTTGTTAAGCCAGGATTTTATCCATGTGATAAAGTGACATCCCTGCATGCTCCTTTGGTGTTGCAAATCCTAAATTCAGTGACAGAGAGGATGACATGAGGATAAAGCTGAAGGATAGGTCATGTATAGAGCAGACTCCTCTTAAAGGTATGAAATTAAACACTCTATTATTCTGATTATGCCTACCAAAGCTTTCTGAGGCAGACATGAAGTGTTCTGGTTTTCCGTGCAGTCTGCCTGTGATCCATCTCCCAGGGACACAAGCCAGCTGCACACAGAACCCCAGCCAGCAAGCTGAACTGCAGGCAAAGTATGTTAGTTTGGGTTCAGTGCTGTGTTAATGTGGGATACGTGGCTCCTGTTTCAGAGCTGGCTTGGCGTTTGGGTGGAGCTGAGACATCTCTGCCTGCAAAGCATTGCACTGCCATTCCTCAGATCTTCTTCCGCACTGACAACAAAACCTGCCGCACCCCTTCTCTTTCCCGCTAAGTGTGTGCTGCGTTTTGGAGGATGACAGCAGACTGCTGCTATCAATCACTCTCTTGCAATGAGTGGCTGAGGTTGTACAAGTGAATTACACAAAAGAATTGATGTAGGCTTCATAAAACTCAGTGTATCTCCCTTGTCTCTGTCCCCAGTGTTTTCTGAAAGGAGTCTGTCTTTCTTGAATGACACTTCAACAAAGGAACCCTTACATATTTCAGTCTTGATTAATCATTAAGGAGTGCCATTTTATTAAGTACCATGTAGTTATCTTCATTTATATCTGGGATTCTAGCAACTAACACAGGAACAAACTGAGAGAGGGGTTTCATGCACTACTCCCTACTGCTGGAATCACTGACCCTTTGCACTCTGAGCACATTCTTCTTTCCTTCACATTTTTTCTTCCTCCTGGTCAAGCTACTGCAGTCAATTGCATTCAGTACTTAAAAAGACAATTCAGAGGATTTGTTTCTGCATGTAACTTCCTGAAATTTGGTCAAGACCTTAGAAAAGGCCCTTCAAATTTCCCTTCCCCTTTTTGGAAGTCCAAGAAATACATGAAAAGAGTAACATTACAAGCTAGGAGCGTGTCATGGTTTAACCTGAACCCAGGACAGGATGCAGGAAGATGCTGAGCAGCCTGACTTTTAAGGCTGAGAGCAGAACTAGTCTGCAAGTTAGTCTGTAAATGCTTTCCACTTCCCATTGTCAGAATCCTACACTCAGTTAATACGATTTCAAACAAACAGGAGAGAATGAAGTCTTCATCTGTTAATAAAATATTATGCCAGTATGACTGAAGAATAGATTGGAAGAAAGGATTTCAAACTATAACAGTAATAATTTCCTTTTCTGTCTAGTTGAATTCCATCTTCTCTATCCACAGCAAAATGGAAAAATATTTTCTGCATCAGATATTTCTCCTCAGATAAACATGAGGAATCAATCCAAATAATGCTTTGAGATATTCAGTGATGTCAGGAAAAATACCTCTGTAGGTAAAATAAGGGTTTTCTGTTCACTCTTACTCAGGTTGGTTTGCTGCTGTTTTAATTCCTGCCTGGCACAAATTACCTCCATTTCCTTCTCAGAGATCAGCTCGTCTGTTGGTGTCTTCTTTCTCTTCAGTTGCGTGATCTCATCCACTAGAGACTCCTTCTCATTAAAATAAATTTTTAAGTTAAGAAAAAGGTTATTTTAATAAATTTTTAAGTTAAGAAAACGGTTATTTTAATGAGAACAGGTGTTTTTCTTTTTCTTTTTTTTTTCGTAGAATAAAAAGATCTTTTTTTATCCTTATTTGATAAGCACTCACTGACAAAATCACAAACATTTATGTAACAGTCAACCAGGATAATTATAGATCATTTTACCCCACAGGTAGATCAATTATTTCTTCAATCAAGTTATGCATATATTATGTGTTATCTGTAGCAAGGCTGGTACTAATTGAAATGACGCATGATTACTGCACAATTTAAAACGTCCTCAGATTGCAGAATTAGGTTTGGCCTAGCAAAGGACATTGTTGTTGTTATTCTTCTAGAGCCAAATTAATTGTGCTCTTTTAAATTCTGTATTTCATTTCTATTCATTTTGACTGCCTCTACCAGCAGCTGGCCCCATTCAAGCCTATTCAATGGCCAGCAAGGAAAAGTTAAGTAAGCCTAGTCATAATGCAGGTTACTAGTTCTGTTCTCATTTCATAGAACTGACATTTTTAAGGCATCACATAGAAAAGAGAATAGCATAAAAGCCTATATGTGCTTTTATCCTAAAATGAACATTGTTATAATGTTGATCACCTGTAAATAAACTCAACCTCAGTACTTTAGACTGAAAATATCACCATTGATTACTATGATATATTCAAGCTGAAACACAAATACTTAAATTCAATACTTTTCTTGAGAAAGCCTCAGGAACTTTTTCAAATAACCTCAGTAAAACCTTTTCAAAGATTTCTCTAGGTTCCTTTCTAACATACAGCTATATAAATTGTCCCCTTTATTGAGACTCCTATGAATAAGCAGTACACCGTTTTACCACTTGATGGTGCCAAATGTTTTACACACTTAAGCAAAGCTAAAGCCACTTTTAAAAAAGGTGGCCTTTTGAAATGCAATTTAAATTGAAGCTTAAATTGTATTCATTTTCTTAGGAAACATTTATCATTTGATGTCATAGATATTTGAAGATTAAGCATTACCGTTCACTTGCAGTAACTTTAGCACTGAAAACTGTCTTAAATGCGCCTGCCAGTGATTCATCTGGTCTTCTCCTCTCAGATGCCCACACACTTGGCGTTTGCACCCTGCAGGTAAGGACAACCAGGCACATATCGGTCTCCAGTGTGCTCCTTTTGCCTATATACATCCCTGTCAGTGTGAGTATCTACCCCACAACCATGTCCCTTACAAAATCAGCATCACATCCTCACCATTTGCAAAACTTTCATTTATTTTTAAGTCCAGGATAAAACTAGCTAATCAGAGTGGTAGAATGTGGCTGACTGGTAGCCCTTGGCTTAGTATCACCATGAGCAGAGTTAGGCAAGAGCAAGTGCAAGATTCTTCAGGGGGTTCTTAGCTTAGGTAAGCATGGTGCGAACTGTAGGACTGATTTGATACCGGACAGTGAGCAATACTAGGGCAATTCAGCATTAGAAGAGGAACAGTCTTGGTAATTAGAAAGGCTGTGGCTGTGGACTCATGCTTGGTCCTTAGGACCTTGATGTGGTAAAAGACAGCATCCTATGAGACAATGCACTTATATGTACTGGTGTTAATGGGGATGGAGACAGAATTTGCAGGCAAGCTGGCATTTTGCTGTAGTGTGACTGCTCCTTAGAGAATTTACAAGAAGGATACCTCCCAAGTGCTGCTATTGCTAACTTTTTTCACATAGCGCTTTTTAGGCCTCAGAGAAAAGGTCTCCACTGTCTTGTTCTGCTTTAGGATAGACGTGAACAACATGCTGTGCCTTTACAAACTCCTCTTGATTACTCATCACAGACTCCCTAATTGCTGTTGTGAGAGCTGCAGAAAGCATCCTGTGCAGGTCTTCTTTTCAGTCCACAGAGTCTTTTAGGTTGTATGCTTAACAAAATCTTCCAAGAATATGGAATAATTCCCTAGAGACCTGGTGAATGAACTTCAATCATTCATATGTTCTAGCAAACATAGGGCTCCTGTGTCTCAGAAGCCCCCCTGGGTTCATACCCTGACAGTGGAATCCATTCCTGCACCCTGGAATATATGTCCAGCCTCCATTGAGCTCCGAAAGCATCACCAGCATTTGGTGTTTATAGCCAAGGAAAGAGACGTGCACACTCCTGATTCTTACAAAAGATACTGAGCAACAGCATGCACAGAACGAGCACTTTGTCAGCCTTCAATACAGAGTCAGGCAGGATGACATACAGGATGCACAGGAACTCCAGAGCTGGAGGAGCAAAAGAAATGGTAGCCTGACACCTTCTCAGATTAGGGCATGTCATCACTCTTCTGCCACAGCACCAAGGGAATAACCTAGTGGAGAACCATTTCCTCCCTTTGCACATGAGCACATATGCCCTTGCTGGCTATACTTTTTTTTCAGAAGCAGGGAGAAAAATGTGCATCAGGATAGATATAGAGGAAAAACTGTGAAAGTTACGCTAAGTGCAGAAGGAAGATAATGTAAGGAGGGGAAGAGCAGAAAGCACCTGTCTTAAGGACACCTGCAAGATGTTAGGAAGCTGTCTAGCTGCAGGAGAGTTACACTGAAGTGCAGGCCTAGGTGTTGAGTGTGCACTGGTCTGTGCACATGGGAAATTATCTGCCATGCTTTGTGACTTGTAATTTGGAAAAGGGATTTAACTACACTTTCTGACATCTGTGCTATGGTGGAAGTGTCTCAGCTATGTGCCTGCAATAACTTTGCTCCTGATAAACTTCTGATCAGGGTGAGAGGCTGGCATCAAAAACCATGCTCAAAAAAGCTATTAAGTTACACAATTTCTGGAGTATTGCAAAACATGTTGGTGCAATAATCTCACTATGATTAAACCCAGTGTCTATCTGCTACTTTTGTATTTTTAAATTGCCTCACAAAAGTCTAATTAAATTATATTAAACAGTACCTGTCCTCAGCCACTGCCCCAGCCCAAGAGCCTGAAGATACAGGCCTGTCAGAACACAATTAGAATCAAATTGCAAAATGCCAAGGCTGCCTCCCCAACTCCAACATGCACACAAAGCACTTTTCAGGGCAGGTTTTTCCTGGAAAACAGTTGTTGCTTCCAACTGCTCAGTTAGTTCTAGTTTTTCATCTACTGTGCTGAAAACAGCATGTGGTAATGAAAAGCTCGATTTCTGAGGCTTTGTTACTCTGCCTTTTGTTTGAAAGAATTTGGCTGTCTGCTGTTTGAGGAAAACCTCAATTGTTACTGCTTTCCTGGCCAACTCTCCCTTTCAGCACCCATCTGCTTAGCTGGGATGGGACCCTTGAATCAGGCTAGCACTTCCAATGGGCTCTAATATGTAAACTTCCATTCTCGGCTAATAAATAGAACTGTCCTAATCTTAGGTCGCCTAGGGTGGGAAGGATTTGTTGGCATACATGCCTCAGCATAGCTGCATGTCCAGTTCAATACAGCATTGTCAGTTGCCAATGCTACTGCTTAAACGTGTGTGAGAATTAACATAATGAACCTACAGAATTAATGTATGAATCTAGTACAATTGGATGAACAGGACTAACTAAAAATGTTCAATACAGCATTCGTATTATATACATATGCATATATAATCATATATATATTCAGATTATACACGTACATATATAACACATATACACTTTCATAAAGCATACTGCAACATGTAATAATGCACGTATATTCAAACTAGAGGAGAAAATAATTTGCATTTAAGAAGTGCACTATTTTGTTATTTTACAGTTTACATAAATACGAAAGCAAAACAAATAGCTCAGTATGAGTTTGGCTATACATATATGTCTACAGTGTCAGTAAGCAGGCTGAAAGTTTTTCCAATGAGTTAACTTCCTACTGTGGGTGGAGAAAATGACAAGCAGAGAATTTTCCTTCTGGAAAAAAATCTGCCCTTTAGTTCTCAGCCTGGTTAAGAAATTGGTGGATAGGTAAAAGGGGAACATTCTGAATCATTTAACAAGACACTACTTATCCCTGTAGGTAAGAAACAAGTAGGGTTTGAAAACTGCTTGAATATGCAAGAGTACTAGAACTGTGAAAAAGGGAAGGACCCGAGCCCTTTCCCATCTGGGCAAGTATCAATATATTACTTATTGGTATTTGGAGGGAAGACTTTTCCTCATGCCAGATTATTTAGCATCTGCTCAGTGCATAGTTTCTTGCAGCTCTTTCAGAAGCAATAATCAAGAGGGCTCTTCACTGCTGGAGGTGGTATTCTAAAATGGAGTAATTGCTGTAATCTACTAGAGCTATTCTTCAAATTGTAACATTGACGAGACAGGACATATATATATGCTTATAAAATTCAAAATAAAAAAAAGCCAATCATGTGAAGCGTGACTAAGCCATTATCAATTCCATGTTTTCCCAGATATTCAGGACTGTGTGCACATCTCACCTTCTGTACTATACAACCCATCTCAAAAAAGACCTGTCAGAATTGGAACAGAGAAGGAGAAAAAAGTTAGCCAAAGCATTGGAAGAATTTCTGGTATGTGACCAGCTCACAGGCTAGGCTCCTCAGCTTGGAAAAGCCATCTTGGATGAGGTGGAGCAAGAAGAAATTTACACAATGAGATAGACAGCAGGTACACACATTTCATGAATGACATGAGGCAGTGAGCAGAGGCTGACAGCTCACCATCTGTTCCCATATAAACTTATTATCGGGATCTAGTGCTAATTCCAAATTCCAAACAATCATGAAGACATACTGATCCATGTCATGTGTGCTGAGCTGTGCAGCTTCCTTGCCACACCATATCGCTACTAATGAAAATTCACATTTGTTGAAAAGTGATTTGGAAATTTCATTTTGAGATACCTGTAAGGTCAACAAAATATGAAAATACCACTACTCTTCCACAAGATCCTGCAGAGCCTCCAAGAGTGCTTAACAAATTCTTACACTACTCAAATTATACACTATCAGACTCTGATACAAGCTCTCAAGTACAGAAGTTACTAATTCAGAGAGACTGTTCTGAGTGAATGGGTAATCCATTCCGTGGTTGAACACTATAGTCTGTGGAGGATCAGAAATCTGCCTCAGGGTGGCCATTTCCCACGCTATTCTGCCCATGCTGTCCTAATGTTCACAGTCTGCTGTGAGATATTGATCACTTCCCATTGAGAAGTAGAAAGGAAATGAAAATCTTTTAGAAAGATTACCTGTGAGTGACCAAAGTTTGGAAGCAAATATGCTGCCCTCTGATGGCAAAGATGACGATATTTATCATCAGTGGAGAGACATGTTTACAAAAATCTAAGTGGTCTCGGTCTGTCAAATTGGGGGGGTCGGGGTGGGGGGGAAGGGAGGAGAGGTCATGAAAAGATGCATTTGCTGAGATTGAAAAACATAATTATGATCTACAATCTCAATCTGGTTATTAACATATCCTTTTTCTTTCTGCAGAATATTTAAACCATTTTCCTTTTGCTTTAGTGTCAAACGGAATGCTGGTAGTATTCTCAAAATACTGCCCAGAAAAAATATTTAGTGTGTTTTACAATACAAAGTTTTATTTTTTACAAAGTTTGATTCACCTCTTTAACTGAATGTTTCCATTCAAGTAATCATCTGCTTTATTGTCTCTCAGGTCAAATTAATAAATCTTTTTTAAAAAAATATATTAAAAAATTGCATCCAGATAGAAATTTGCATGCTTAGTGCCTGATAACATTTCACAGAGTCAGCATCAAACTGCTGTCACCTTCATGCTGAAAGCCATATTTCAGAAATGCTAAAGCTCTTGATTATGAGTATATAACACTGGTCCATTGGCCTCTCTACTACCTGCAATGATGTTTCAATTAAAGTAGTTTTAACTAGTTAGATAATACAAGTGACACACAAGATTACCATTTGTAAGTTGTATCAGTTATCTAAAAATATAATTTTGGACATAACATCTGAACACAGTCGGAAAAATACTGGCCACCAACGCAATTTCTAGAATAAATAATGAAGTGATACGTAATTTTCTTCTTCATGGTTTTATGTTCAGCTGGCCTCAACTCTTACGCTTTTTATTCTCAGTTGGTTCTACACATTTCCCAGCTAAGAGCCCTTCCTGGCTCCTACAAGTCACTCTAGAAAGATCCTGATTCTTCAGGATGAGATGGAATGAGGCTTGTTTAGATTTCAAACCATTCAAGCACATCTGATCATGGCTTATCACTAGTTACATGTGGAGCAGCTTTTGTCCGTACACACCATCTCAAACTACGTCAACGGATGTCTAAGGCTTCTCAGGATGCATTATTTTTGCTCTGTCTCTCTCGCTTAGATACATATTCAGAGACCATAAGTAAACCAACCAGGCAAAAAAATCTGTCTGTGATGAACTATGTCAAGTCTGCAGAGACCCAGAGCCTCTGTGCTGAGGCAGTGAAATATTGAAGGCTGTGTGAGACCTAGTATGTTGCCTCTGATAAAAGTCTCTGCAGGGTGAGCAGGATCATGTGGTGAGTGAATGCATTTCTGGTGCAGTTATGAACTGGGAGGTAATCCTAACTTCAAGCACCTTTGAACTCACGCACAATAAAATTCAGAGCGTTCATCAGGCTAAAATCAATTTTGAAAACATAATGATAGTCTGTTATTTTGCAAAAATCTTTCAAAGCTCTATGCTTTTACCACTCATTTTCCAAGCAGTTCCTTCCCCTTTAAAATGAGTTTGGGAGGCATTCTTCAAACAGGTAAGGCTGATGCTAGGTTTCCAAGTACATGAAACCTTTTCAGAAATACCTCACATTCATCAAATCCACTAAGGTCAGTAATTTTTTAATATATATATATATACACATATACATATAGATATATCCAATTTCAATGTATTTCTGAACAGTACTCCAGTGATTATGTCTATCACAATTTGGTTTTCTGTTCATGAAGAAAGAGTACAATATTCTTATTCAGTGAAATGGCTGCATTTTTCTCCGTTTCATAACGTGCAAAATGTCTCATAAAAATACCTTAATTTGATTTATAATAATGAATAAGCTTGATGTGCTGTTCTTCTGCTGGGTCGTTTCTAAGTTTTGTTAACTCCTGCACAAATTCATTAAGTGCCTGGTTACAGAAGAGCATGTCAAACAGTATTACTTAAACATGATGTAAACCACTAACACACAATAAATCTAATGTCACGCCTCTTAACCCACTCAATCATTTCCCTTCTCTGGCATGGTGGGCTATCAATAAAATAAGTGGGCATGAACATCAGAGATTTAGCAAAATGAAGTGCTTTGTCTCCTAAGGCTTCACAGCTTTGCCAGCATAACCAGACTTAATCAGAAAGCTTTTTCCATATATAGTTATATTGAACTATATTAAGGCTTTTGAAAGTGAACTCTGTACCTTACTGGTCTTAGCCTCCATCTAGGTAAGGAGGCAAACTTTGGTGGACTGCATGGATCCTGATGAACCAACATTCTGTAGATAACACGCAAGGTTATAGTCAACCAGTAATTCCACTGTTACTAAGCAGGAAAAGAACATGTGAGTGAGGATTTCCTTCAAGACTGGTATTCCAAAAAAGCAAATACAGTGATTTTTTTCCAAAGTAAAGTAACTTGACTCCAGACCAAAACGTTTGTAATAAGCACTTACACTGGCACAGCTATCACAGTGTAACTGTTCTATGGCTTTATCTTGAGTATCTTAAAGTCCCTAGTCACCATCTCTGGCTGGTTCTTTTAATTGGAGCAAGAACTTAACAGAACATGGTCAGGTGAGATAGCTGAAAAACGAGTCTTCCCCAGTGAAGGAAAATCTCATCAGGGAAACTGTTATAATGGTAGAAAAATAATTTCAGAAAGTTGAAAACTACACATTGATAAGATTATTTGTAGCATTTAAGCTTACATCAACAGAAAAATGGTGAAGGAAGGCACCTTAATGCATTTGACATCATTTTTGTATAGTCTTCACATGCATATTTAAGTATTATATGTACACAATAGTTGTACACAGATGTTTACCTGTACACAGGCACATGGTACAACATCACAGGTAGCCCAACTGCTCAAGTATCTTTGCAGATCAAGGCCTTGTTCATCCAGAAGTCCCTACTTCTGGCCTAAATAAAATGATAAACTGAATTATAAAAACACACAGTTGACACTGAAATATTTAAGGCTACAGTATCTACGGAATAAATCTAATCATCTAATAATCTAATTCAGAAATGATCCATGGCTGAAGATTTATGGCTTTTTTAGGCTGTCCAACAGTGACAACTGAAAGATGTTTGTTAATTAGTTTCTCATATTTTTTTAATATCTCACTTTTTTATAATTTAAAACAAAAGCCATTCTTCTTTAATAAAAAAATAGAAAGCAACATAATTTATTTTTATTAGCAACTTTTCATTTATATTTGTCTCTAGCAATTGTTCGGCTGGTGACTCACACAGCATCAAAAAAGGATTAGAAAATTCCAATTCAGGAAAACTTTTGCTGGAGACTCTTAATATATTCAGACTTGATGCTTGAAAAAATAGTCTCCATAGCCAGAAAACATCAGGTCAAAACTATCAGTACCTTTTGATTTCTATTCCTAGCTCCAGAATTTATCCTGTGTTGGCCTATGTATCTCTTTTCCTCATCTTTATATGTTTTCATACCTGCTGCTAGTAACTCTATCGAACTTGCAGCTGACACACTTTCAGTTATCCAATTACCATTGCTGTGCTTTCATACTAACACCCAAAAAATGAACTTAAAGGGAGAACCTTACAAATGCATATGTAAAAATCTGCACTTTATCCTGGAATTCTAAAGAAACAAGTCTTGCAGCACACCACTGCATGGTGGCCTAGAGTAGAATCATAGAATAGTTAGGGTTGGAAAGCACCTTAAGATCATCTAGTTTCAAGCCCCCTGCCATGGGCAGGGACACCACACACAAAACTATTGCCACCCAAGACTCTGTCCAACCTGGCCTTGAACACTGCCAGGGATGGAGCATTCATTACTTCTTTGAGCAACCTGTTCCAGTGCCTCACCACCCTCATAGCAAAGAGCTTCTTCCTTATATCTAACCTGAACTTTTCCTCTTTGAATTTGGTCTCGTTACTCTTTGTCCTATCACTACAGTCCCTAATGAAGGGGTCTCTTTCCCTTCCAGCACTCCTGTAGGCCCCCTGCAGATACTGGAAGGCTGCTATGATGTCTCCACGCAGCCTTCTCTTCTCCAGGCTGAGCAGCCCCAACTTTCTCAGCCTCTCTTCATACGAGAGGTACTCCAGCCCCCTGATCACCCTCGTGGCCCTCCTCTGGACTTGCTCCAAAAGCTTCACGTCCTTATGTTGACGACACCAGAAATGTACACAATACTCCAAGTGAGGTCTCACGAGAACAGAGTAGAGGGGCAGGATCACCTCCTTTGATCTGCTGGTCATGCTCCTTTTGATGCAGTCCAGGATATGGGCTGCAAACACACACTGCCAGCTCATGTTAAGTTTCTCATCAACCAACACCAAGTCCTTCTCCACAGGACTGCTCTGAATCTCTTTGCCCAATCTGTAGCTGTGCCCAGGATTGCCCCACCCCAGGCATAGGACCTTGCACTTTGCTTGCTTGAACTTCATGAGTTTGGCACTGGCCACCTCTTAAGTGTGTCAAGGTCCCTCTGGATTCCCTTCCCTCCAGCATATCAAGAGAACCATATAACTTACTGTCATTAGCAAACTTGCTGAGGGCACACTCAATCTCACTGTCCATGTCGCCAACAAAGATGTTGAACAAGATAGGTCCCTATACCAGTCCCTGAGGGACACCACTTGTTACTGGTCAACTGGAGATTGAGCTGTTGACCACAACTCTTTGTGTGCAGCCATCTAGCCAGTTCTTCATCCACCGTGTGGTCCATCCATCAAATTGATGCCTCTCTAGTTTACAGACCAGGATGTCATGTGAGACAGTGTCAAATGCTTTGCACAAGTCCAGGTAGATGAAGTCAACTGCTCTACCGCATCCATCAGTTCTGTAGCCCCATCATAGAAGGCCAACAGATTGGTCAGGCAGGATTTCCCCTTAGTGAAGCCATGCTGGCTGTCACCAAG
>JANRGW010006461.1:0-31305 GCA_024733675.1 Psilopsiagon aymara
GCATGCTGAGGCACATGAAGAACAACAAGGTGGTTGGTGACAGCCAGCATGGCTTCACTAAGGGTAAATCCTGCCTGACCAATCTTGTGGCCTCCTATGATGGGGCTGCGGAACTGATGGACAGGGGTAGAGCAGTTGATGTCATCTACCTGGACTTGTGCAAAGCGTTTGACACTGTCGCACACGACATCCTTGTCTCTAAATTGGAGAGACATCAGTTTGATAAATGGACCACTCAGTGGATAAAGAACTAGCTGAATGGCTGCACGCAAAGAGTTGTGGTCAATGTCTCAATGTTGAGCTGGAGACCAGTAATGAGTGCTGTCCCTCAGGGATCGGTGCTGGGACTGGTCTTGTTCAACATCTTTGTTGGTGACATGGACAGTGGGAATGAGTGCGCCCTCAGTAAGTTTGCTGGTGACACCAATGGTTTGGTCGATGTTATGGGGGTACTACAGGTTGTCCAACTGCCCTGCTTCAGGGACTGATGGCATACAGAGATGCTTCTGGACGCCAACTGCAGAGAATCACAAAGGACTAGATTAAAACGAAACCACTGGAGAAGGATAATGGCAGTATATATGCTGTTCAAACTTCCCACCTACCAATGAAGATACCTGAAGATTTCTTGGTCTGTATTTTTAATATATTATTATATATATTACATTATTTCCCAGTCTCAAATGTCTCTCAGTTTTGCCTACCAATGGATGCAAGATTTCTGTACTTGCCTTTCTTAGAAGGCTTTTGGGGAAGTCTTATAACACCTGCTGATACTCCTTGCAGGTCTGCCATGAATGGCAAGGGAAAATGCAGGTTGGGGCTGGATATGGAAAACTGGAGGTGGTTTCCCTCCCCTTTGCTGGCCTCCTGTTTATTGCAGCTTCTGAATCAGATTTTGCTTGCAATGAAATTGCTGCTTTCCACCTTGCACATTAGCAGGAGCCAGCTGCTTGTGAGGGAGTACTAGGTGCCAGGACAGCAAAAGGGGGAGGCAGTGCAGGTAATGGTGTCCTCCTATGCCAGCAGGTCAAACACAGCCCTTTTGAGGAGCTGAAATATGCAAGAAGTTCTGCTCTGTTATGAGCAGGTAACTCTGAAAGAGCACGGTGCTGGAATTAGCTCATTAATTAGCTGTCAGTGTCATCAGAGAGAGTTCAGCCAGAGCCACTCTTCAGTCAGCAGGAGAAAGGGAAATACTACAGATCTTTCCAGATTGCTCTTAATGAAGAGGGCCTCTGTTACTTCTATGGAGTACTGGAGCCCTGGCAGAGACATCCAGGAAGCAGACGCATAGTTCCTGCTTACTGATGTAGCTCTGATTAGTTTCCATAGCTGCTTGCAGATGTGATTGAAAGAGACACAGGCTGGAAGATTCTTGTAAATTATCCTTTCTCCATCAGAAATACATGGAAAGTTGTTATCCGTTTACTTTCAAGACTTCATTAGAAAGTGGGAGGGAGAGGTGGTTGTCATATACCAAATGTCTGGGAGCCTGGAACCAGATCTTGGGTTGAGCTTTTTCCCCAGTCACAAATAGCTGATAAAAAATGTATGAATTAGACTGGAAGGAGACAACACTCTCTACTTTGGAGCTGAAGGCAAACATCCTATTCAGCTAAGCCCATAAATACCCCTTTTGGAATTCACAGCTGGCACACAGAACATAAGGAGCTTCTTCTGGCAATCAAAAGCCACTTCCATAACTAATGTCTGAAGCTGTGGCCATACGAACATCAACCATAGCGCCTTCAACCTTTTCTGAGTAGGAAAAAAATCTCTTTACAGGTAAAATCTCTAATGAGATTCTTTGTTCAGAATCCTAACTTGCAAAATTTGGGGAAAAAAAACAAACCAAAGCAAACCCCAAAAACTAAACAAAGAATATCCAACTCCCCAAATCCAGGAGAGGTGATTTCTCATTGGACTTTAAAACACAAAGAGTTAAGTCTTCCAAGAGGCAGAGAGCTGTTGAATTTGTTGTCTCAGATGAATGATAGCTGCGGGATAAGCATGTATATAGTGTGTTTTGGAGATTAGCTTTTCCCTCTTCCTTTGCTTTATAGGATAAATTGTTCTGCCAATCCCCAAATTCAATATTCAGTGCAACATTTATGCAGTCTAGCTATGAATGGCCACTCTCAGTATGGTAACCTCACCAAAACTGAGTATGCTACACACAATTTCTACCAGTCACATTGGTATCTTCACATTTTAAAGTGTTTGCAAGAAGCTAAAAAAGTAAAAAGACTGGGCTTTCAAAAAAAGAAAAGGTATCTTTTCCTTAGAGCCTGAAAATTGGAGGACACATTTTGGAAGGTGTGCTTTCATCTTCATCACAATGGTTGTTAGTTAGGTGTCTCTACATGGGAATTTTTACAGATTTAACCTCTTGGTGATGCTTCTCATGGTTTGCATGAAAACCTCTCTGTGCCCTCTCAAAAGGCACAGTCCATGGCAGAGCCAGGAAACAGGTCTCTCTATTTGTGATGCTTTTCTCAAGAGAATTCAAATGCCAGGAGCTGGCCTGACACATGTCCCTTGTGTAGGGAAGGACTGCTCTGCCTCTTAAGTGAAGCCTGGTTTATCCTAAAAACTTTGTTCTCCTTGAAACATTTCATGAATACAAGCTGCTAGATTAATTTGCTTTCAGTTAGTCACAGTTCCCCTGGGCTGACCCACTGATCTGTCTGTTTTGTGACGTTTCTAGCATTTTGGAGCGGGTATGGAGGTGCCAGCTGCTACACTGCAGCCACCGCTGTACAGTCACAATGCTGACTGATGTACATGTATTTTGGGAGGGAGGCAGATGTTCTGCTTCATTCACAGAAGCAAAACAGTCCTTTGCAAAAGTCACACTGAGACAGGAGAGGGATGTTCCTGCTGCCAATGGGTACATGGCAGGGCCAAGGGGCTACATGGCAAAGAAAGGAAAATAGACCTCCAGAGAAAATCTTTGGAAAGGATGCTAAATTGCAGATGTGAGTGTAGCACATCTGGACAATGCATGTACCAGCCCAGTCCTACACACTGCTGGGATGCTACTTCGCCATATGAAATGCAGACTAACTGCACAACACACAGAAAGTGGCATGGGCCTGGTGAGTTTTGCAGAAATGACTTTGCAGACGATGCTGAGTGTGTCCTGGCTGGCACAGCACAAGCCTTGTCTTGAAACCTCATCCTCAGCATAGCCTCAGGGCTGCACCTTGCCAGAGCCAGGGCTGTCTGGGATGCTGCTGTTGTCCTGCCTTTGTTGGGTGGTTCAGCTTGGTAGGAACTTGGCTTGCAGGGAAATCCAGTGCTGCTTTTGCCTGTCTCATTCTATGGACATGGAAGGGGAATTAGAAATCAGATTTTTTTACCCAATCCCTTGTTATCTTGTGGTAGCTCCACAAGATAACAAGCTCCGTAGTTTAAGCTCCGTAGTTATGGTGGCAGTGGAGGGAAGCCTATGCTTGAATTTTCCTGAGGGATTTGTAATGGGCCCAGATGTTATGAGTGGGATGTCATTTCAGCCATCTTGTCCTAATAGGGCTGCTGCTACTTCTTGCTGTCGTTGTCCAGAGCCAAGGCTTGGCCCTGGATCAATGAATGTAAGATACCATTAGAGAGCATAGAGCTCCTACTGAGAGGTTCAGGATGAATTCTGCGCATGAAAACAAATGAGACAATTTTAGCATAGGTCTTTTTTAATACACCTTTCAGCTCAAAATAATCATGTTGTTATAAGTTTATTGAATAACAGTTTAAATACTTAATTACAAAACTATGCAGAGACTGAACTGTTTATTCATTCAACTTGGTGCAAATTTTGCTCTGACTATTTATCAATTTGCCTGTAATAATAAATGCATGACTGAGAAATCAGTTTCTATATAGCACCGAGGAATTTGCATTTAAACTCAGTTTTAGGTGCAGAAGCAAACTTTAATTGTCAATAAAGCTGTACCAGTATATTAACAATAAGCTGAATCTGAACAAGCAGCCAAAGACAATGTTAAAATATTCTAGACCTCTGGTCTCTGATACAAATAGTTGTGATTTCTTTTTAAAAGGAATGAGGTGTGTTTCAGGTTGATTAATTCTGTATGCCTGACTTTTAACTGAAGTGTCTGTGTATGACTGGTTTCAACGAGAGCCATGACCTATTCTCATCCTACAACTATCCTGTGACTGATTGCACCTGGCAGCGTGTAGATGAAGAGCACCAGGAAGATGATGAGAATGAGCAAAATTATGCCGATGATGATGTATTTCTTGTAATTCCTCCAGATCAGGTGATACAAACACTTGAAAGGGTTTACAAACCAAGAGAAGGATGTGTCTGGTCGGCTAAAGGGCAAGGAAAAAAAAGAGGAAAAAAAAAGTAAAATCAGATCCAGCTATTTCCAAAGCTACACCACTGCAAAATACAGATTTGAGTCCAGAAAGGACCTGTAACTCCTGACAGTCCACTATATAGTTTAGAGGGAACTTTCAAAAGTTTCACTTACTATTAGGTCCCTCTTCTTCCATCTGTCCCTGAGCTCAATCTCCACACACAATTTGGAATAAAATTCCAGTTAACACTTCATAACTACTCCAATTTAAGGCAAGATATGGGGTTCAAAATTACAGGCAATATCATAATAAATCCTAAATAAGAAATTCAGACATCTTGACCTTCAGTACAAAGATTTCTAACCATTGCAAGGAGTTTAGCTGTGCAAAAGAATGCTCTGGTTTCAGCTGGGATAGAGTTAATTTTCTTCCTCGTAGCTGGGACAGGTCTGTGGTTTGGATTTGGTCTGAGAACAATGCAGCTAACACATTGAAGTTTTAATTGTTGCTGAGCAGTGCTTTCAGTCTCTCATGCTCTGTCAGTGAGGAGGAGGCTCAAGAAGCCAGGAGGAAGCAGAGACAGGACACTGACCCAAGCTAGCCAAAGGGGTATTCCATACCACAGCATGTCATGCCCAGTATATAAACTGGGGGAGTCACCTGGAAGGGATCAGGCTGCTAGGGTCAGGCTGGGTATCATTCAGTAGGTGGTGAGCAATTGTATTGTGCATCACTTGTGCTTATTGGTGGTTTTTTTTTCCTTTCCTCTTTTAGTTCTATATTCTCTGCCCTTGCTATTTCTCTTATCAGTAGTAGTAGTAGTAGTACTTTAAAATGTTCTTATCTCAACCTGTGTGGTTTACAATCTTTCACTTCTTTCCTGCATCCTGCCCAGAGAGGGAGGTGGGGATGTGAGTGAACGGCTGCATGGTGCCAAGTTACTGGCTGGGGTCTAAACCACAACAAAGCAATAAGAAGCTACTAAAAAAAAATCTTATTGCTCAATGATTATCTTGGTGCCGTAACAGTCAGAGCAGCTCAAGCCTGGCATATGGCCCAAAATGGCCTATTTTCAGAAGGAAAATTAAAACAGGCCTCTTGAAAACAGCAGAGAGGAAATATAAGTAGTTTGACCAGGAAAATAAAGATCTTCTCCTTCTGATGGAGAAGATCTGCATTTCACAATCCTGGTTTTTTTCTAAATGTGGCCCTATATCATATTCTCCTCCATAACTAGGAGTTTCTTCACACTGTGCAGAAAAACTGGCTGCATTCGGGGAGGAAAACAATGCTCTCCTGTGGCATGGCACCTGGCCTGGGAGGTCGCTCTGTCTCTGATTTCAACAGCCTGCAGTGAGCTGAGGAAACATCTGTCAGCTTTGTATGATGGATGATCTAATGTGTACAGTGGTGCGAAGCAATATCAATACCTTCAAAATTGGGTGCAGATTGTCTTTCTTATCCAATATCACTGCAAGTGTGCAGATGATGCAGTAGTAAAGAGAATAAAATTAACTGAGGGTCACAAAAAGCAATGTCCATGTCTCACTCCAGAAAGCTGCTTAAGGATTTTAAGCAATGCCTTAGTCATCTTGAGAATTCAGCATTCAGTATGTGGAAGTGAATGCCAAAGTGAGATAAAGTCTGTAAAGCTAAAAGGCCAGCTGAATATATTTTAATTACAGGCGCTGTATTTTATACTGAGATGGAAATGGCTCAGAAATAAATCAACAAATAAACCCTCCAGGTTAAAAGGAATTATTAAAAATTGCATACTCTAAAGAGTAAAGTTTACTGAATCACAGACTTCAGTAACAAAAGCATTAGTCTGCACATTCCAACTACTTAAGGGCTTTTCATAATCTTTAAAGACAGGGAAAAAAAAAAAAAGGCAGACTGTTGCTCATCGAATTTTTCTTTGCAGCACAGGCAATAGAATTTGGTACCAGTAAGAGCAGAACATTTCTCATAATAGAGTGTGTCTGGAAAAGTGTCCTCTCTTGATCGGCAGAGATGAATAGATGGATCACTTCATGGATAACTTTGGCCGGCACAAAATTAGACTCACTGCACTTTATTTCTCATTTGCATATTTCTCTTTAGTTCCTGGACGTTTAATCTTTGCTACCTTTGCTCTGGTGCATTAAAGAGTCTGCTACTGTCTATTAGCTCCTAGAAGAAATTGTTTTGTTTCTTAATTAAAAATATCTCTGCTTCTCTGAGTGTTTGGTTTTGTTGGTTCAATATATATGGTTTAGGATAAAGGAATAAGGAGACTGTCTCCTGCTGAATGCCCATATCCCAGCTTGTTCAATGAATATGCTCCTACTCACTTGGGTTTTTCCAAAGGCTCAGGTTCCTTGCGAGCTTTGCCTACCGGATTCTTCTCAGCTTCTTCTGCTGTGACTAAGTGAAACTCAGCTTCCACCTTGCCCTGGATCGGAAAGATCATACGTAAGCATCCAAAACTGGATTATTTTAATCAAATCCCAGTGGGATTTGGCTTGTGGAACCATTTTGAAAGCAGCTGAGAAAAAAAAGGAAATTAATTAAAGAAAAACAGACCAAGTCTTTGCAGTTAGAGAGAAATCACGAAGGAAAACCCAGACACCAAATTCCTGACTTACGCTCAAGGAACATGAGGCATCCCTGTGGAAGACAAGGGCATCAAGACATGGAAGTGACTGGAAGAAAGAGAATCAGTTGTATGAGAGCTGAGAAATTGGAGCTAAAGCAGGATTTGAGAGTGAGCCTATTCACTAAATCCATAGGAAGTACACAATCACCTTCAATCTGAAGAAGGCAATGAACTTAAAGTTGACACTTATTATTAAAACATTCTTCTTGATGGAATGGAGAGAAATATGAAGGAAGGGTGAGATTTATGAAAAGCCTTGGAAAATCAAGGGAAGTCAAGAGAGAGAGGGAGATCCCCTGAAAAAAGGTCAAAGCAGGTGAATTTGTAGAGGGCTATACTACAGGAAGGTAGCTTGCAGCTCTTGGTTTGTCCCCCCAGAGAGACCTAGATGCACCTGAAGGCTCCAACTACACTAATCCCAGAACTGGGCTGCAGTGATGTCCAGGTTTGAATTCAAGCTCCCAGAGTTCTCTGTGGCCATGTGAGCACATCAACTTGGGGTTTTTTTCACTAGCTCACACAGCTCTGTTTCATGTAGACAGCCCCAAAGGCTATATTCAGAGTTACCTACTGGTAAGTACTTCATGCCTAGATACATGCCTTCCATCTAGGAAACATAGGATTAGAGTTCTCGTTCATTTGCACTGAGGGTCCCTAAATTGCTGTAACAGTACAAAGGACTATTAAAGACAGGGAAAATATAGAAGTTCTGTTATACACTGAGAATTTCAGCATAGCTCCATATTATACACAGAGAGCACTAAAACATTATGAAGAGAAGCTGCAGCAGCAAACCCTGAGATAAACGGCTGTGTACATGCTGAGTGAGATTTACACCCTGCTGCGAGCCTTGTTACACTAGAGGTTTTAGGTAGGTGAAAACTTGTGTGGCAACATTTATATTCTTCTTAGGAAGACACTTCTAAAGTAACAAGTCCTGTAGAGTTTTGGGGAAGCTGTCATTTTTCTTTGCATTCCTTTATATCAATTGTATCCTGTCACTAAACCAAAATATATTGGCTTATTGAGCACTCTTCAACAAAAAGAGGAGATGGTGCTCTTTCTATTTCAGAAGTGTCCCTAGCAAGGAGACTAACGGTGGACTCCAAAATCAGTTCCTTCTCCCTTGCTGAAGTGAGAAATAAACAGTAAAGAAATAAAGAAGCAGGTGAAATTCCTCCCAGGATTTTCTCAGTTGACAGACTGTTGGATGTAACCACCTAATTTAAACTCTACCCATCCACTGTACTGGGATATGAACAGTGAAGGAAAGCAAAGAAATAGTGCCGAGTGCTCTGGGATTATCTGAATGGGTTCTTTGGGGAATCACTAAAGATGGTTTGGACTTTGGAGGAGCCCCATGGATTATCAGTGGTGGTTAGATGCCATATCCAAAATCAGCATCTGTCTGTCTCAGGATCTCAGCAGCGCATCTCAGACCAGAAGAAAAGCTACTCATCTGTAGCAAGCTGCCTACCGTGAGCTCCCCAGCCTTGATGAAAGGCCACCAGCCTCTGACACGCTTCTGCTGAAATATGGAGATCTTGTTTTCTTCACTTGCTGCCACAGCCATGCTTAGGTCACAGCTCTTGGCTGTCTTTGCTGCTCGAGGGAATCCATTCAGGTTCAGCTCAAGAGTGCCTGGAGGGAGAAGTAATGTGACAACTCTCAGAGTTTTCTGGTAGACAGACATAAAGGCATTCAAACTGCAGCTCACAGGTGAGATACATGGAGCAGCAGCTTGGGCACAAACTCCAGAGTTGGGGATCTCTCTGTACTGTCATTAATTTGTCATTCACAGCATTATGTCATCTAAGTTCCCCATTTTTCCCCCTCCAAGAAATGTATGAATTTGCAATATGGTGCTTCAGAGAAAGGCAAGTAAAAGTTGGGTTGTACACTGCTTTGTATGTGCCTCTACAATACACAGGTCTGGTGAGACCTAGGTGAAGTTCAGGCAGTTCCATTATGTACTTACCCAAGAAATCATCTGAAGAGAGTCTTTCAAAGTCCCACACCTGAAGCACCAGCTCAGCAGGTATCTTGCGTTCTGTCTTTTCCAAAGAAAATATGTTTTCTCTTTTACTAACCACCATTTGTTTCTCTGCTGGGAGGTAGTGGAATGGGAACACAAAGCGCCAGTTGAAGTTGCCCTCTCCTGTCAAGGAGTTGTAATGTACATCTGTCTCCTGCTTGTCCTCTTCCAGGCCCTTTATCCACCTATGGCAAACACTGCTGTCACCAGGGCAGCTTGGATGTGGTTATCACTGTTTGGTTACAGGTATGATCGTTTTCTAATTCCTACCTAATCAATCAGTAGGAGGCAACACACCATTCAGGACTGTTACATTCAGCAATAACCAGTTGGCCACTTGCTGTTGGCCAAGATGTTTGTCTTCCTTGGAACAGGCAAGACAGCATCACTCATTTACCCACTAGTAATCACCCTGTATTCATGTTGTGTCACTCTAATAAAATCTTTTACAATGTTCCAAAACTGATTTCAGCGCTCAGTATTAGAATCTAAATTGTTTGCAGTTGCTTTTAGGGGGTATAAACATGGCATAAGTATGGCTGGGAAGGTCTCTGGTTTTCCTTGTGATTTTCTCTTGATTTCTGCTACAGTATGAACAGCATCTGAAGTGCAATGCTATAGTACAAAAGGATAATGCTTTCTTCAACATTATGTTCTCTTGAAGAGCTCCACTGAAGTGATGATCCAGCTAGGTGTGCTTTAATTTTGAAGATAATTTATCACAGCTTGAGTAAAGATCAACATTTTGTGCTGCATCCAAAGAGTGGCTTTTTCCCTGCAAGCCCCATTATTTCAAAAGGGAATTGGGAAAACCGGTAACAATACCAAGCAGAGCACTTCCCCAGTGAAAGTCCATGCTTCATGACAGATTCAGTGGTATGTACACTGTCTGAACATAATGAGATTTGTGTCCTCATCATTAACACACAGAAGCAATTAATTTTCCACTCCTGCCTTTCCCTGTCAGACTGCTCTGGCATTGATAGAGATGTCCTCATGTTGTCACACAGATTAGCACAAAGGCTGGTTCCTTATTTATTTACTCAATTTTTTAAACTTAGAGCTACTCTGCTACTGCTCTGGATAACTTAGGTCATTGCTAAGTTGGATATATCTCTGTGAACTCCAGTGATGTCCCAGTAGCTCCTCTCAGGGAACTGCAGGGGAAGGTTTCCTCAGCCGGTGTGTGCAATAACTGCAGTTGCAGCATGCTGAGGACCACATGGTTGCATTAGTGAGTGCTTCACTTGGGTGAATTTCACCTTCTCCAAAGGAGTTGTACCGTTCCTGGTGCCCCATACAGCTTGGTCAGAGCTAACTCAAGTTTTCCTGTTAAGGTGCATGTAGATATACCCTACAGAGAAGTAAGAGCTGCTACCAGACTGCCGTATTGGCAGCTTACATGCTTACTTTGGATTTGTTTTTATGTTCACATGATTTCCAGAACCTGCAAAATGGAAAATATCTTCTTTTCTCTGCTCCATCAGTCCCAGTGGTTTTCTCAGTGGTCAGTGGCAATACACCAATAGGTTTTTAGGGAAAATCATTTTGCCATATTCCTAGCATCCTACAAACTCATATTTTTCCAGGACTCCACAATGAAGCAATTCATATTAACATACAATCCCACTCTCTAGTAGTGGAAACAAAACAAGAAATCTAACACCAGTCTCAGACCTGAGATTTGTAAGACTTCCAACTTATGCCATAATTTCCCCCCAGTCTATCTGCTACCTTTATTCAAATACTGCTCAGAAGCAGAAAGTGCAGAGCAATACTCCAAAACAGGAAAGCAATTTGAAGAAACAAACTGCTGCAATCTCAGGAAAAAGCTGATTCGAGTGCCAAGCTCCCCTTTCATTCTCTCTTTTCATTTCATCTTTTACTGGCTATCCCAGTAACATCTGTGAAGCTGCAACAGGCGTGTGGTCTGCAGCAATAAGGAGTTGAAGAGCAGAAAGTCCCCATGTGATGTTCTTCCCACCATGGCCATGGTCATTCACTCACACATTCCCCACATGAGGTTAGGAAACATTTCCAGCAGAGGTAGCCTGGCAAACACGTGCTTTCGTTTTTAATGAGGTCATCACTCCCTTTTCTCTGATTATGTCAAACCTCTCTGTATCTGTGTGAGCTCATACAGTTCAGGTCCTGTAAGCATTTGATCTACGCTTCAACCAGCTGTTGGCTTGGTTCTTATCTTGTGCCATCTCTGCTCGAACAGTAAGTAATGACCAGTGTCATTTCACAGTTACAGGATTTTAAGGTGCCAAAAAAGGAGCAGTATCAAATATAAATGAATAATTTGAGCAGCCATTTAGAGCAAAGGACCAGCGTTACGGAAACAGCTGATCCTATATTGTCATAAATTTTTTTTTGTCTGATTTTTGAATGAAATATTACATGTTCTCTTGAAGACAAGTCCTGAAAAACTCACCCTTTTACATAGATATCACTTGATTTTTGCCCTGTAAAGATGTTTTCATCTTCTAGAATGACATCCTCTGTATTCCAGATTATTACCCTCAGTTCATAGCTGAAAAAGAAAAGAAGGTAGGCCTGTAAACACTCAAGCTCTGGTCAGACACTAATGTAAACCTCTATCAAACCATACTTTAATCTCAAAGTGAGAAATGGTGTATTTTTCAAAACTCTAAAAACATCATCAGCCTCAGGCTTCTTCTGTTTACAAAAGTCTAGTGATAGAGTGAGAATGTGGCTCCTTTCAGCTCTTGGAGTGTGCTGGACTATAGCAGGGTCACTGCCAGTTTTGGAGGGATGGAAAATTCCATGCTTTTTTATGTGCATGTTCCCTTTCAATTCTTTTCACAGAAATGCTACAGTGGAACAAAGCAAAACTGTTCTGAATAACATCATCAGAGAAGTCTGCAAAACAGTGAGCATCTTGCTAATAAAACCCAGAGCAACCTGGAAGGTGCTTTTCAATAGAAACGCCTAAAATCATTGTGTTTGGTGCAATTCAGTGCACTAAAAGGGAAGAGGAGCACTGTTTAGAGATATTTTCATTTAAGCAAGTACAATCATCTTTAGAAGCAACAGTAAAAGGAACTGACATTTCCCCATCTTTTTCACTCCCTATATACAGACATTCGTAGTGGCCATACAAAACTTTAGAAGCTTGAAATGAAATACAGATGTTGCAGGTGACATAAAAAAAATATGCTTAAAAATTTATGTATGCACTGAGTTATTGCATGAATTACAAAATAAAAAGATCCCCAAACCCATGTCTGAGAACACCAGTGTATGATTTTTCTGACATGATGTGTGTTGTTTTCATAATAGCCTCAATCTCAGGTGTGAAACAGTTTGCCCTAGAAGTTACCAGGTACCCTACATCATAGAATCTCAGAATTAATTAGGTTGGAAAAGACCTTTAAGACCACTAAGACCACCCATTACCCGAGGACTGCCAAGATCAGCTCTTAAGGACATGTTAACAACAAAAAACAATCCTCCACACACTGGGCAAAGAAACTTTCATTTGCAGTGCTCCATCAGAGCCTTGTTCAGTCATCAACCAGAAATGTTTTCACAAAGTGTTTAAAGGCTTCTGGAGCCTGAAGCCTGTTTCGCTGCAGCAAATAAGCATTTCACAGCAAATGTGAAACTCATGCTTGCATGTGTACTTTCTTAAAATAAATGGTTTGACAAAATTTTTCCCTGCTTTTGTAGAATACATAAATTGCAGCAACAATTTGTTTTTGTGTGCATGGTTAGTTATAAATCTATTTGAATTGGACAATTCTTCTTGTTAAGGAGCTTTGTAGATAGTTCTGATCTGAAGCAAGTAATTGTTACTGGGACTCTTACTTTTGTCAAACCTTGGCTTATGTCAGAGGAAAGGAAAAGAAACAAGTTTTTATAACATTGTTCCTTGTTCAAACATAAATACAGGAATAGTACCTGATGCTGCTTCAGACATAAAATTCTCAGGAAAGGCCCTGCTAAAGTATTGGAATAAAGCTGATACAGGTAGGCTGAGAACTCTATTGCTCACTTTTGTGTTTCATTTACATCCAGTTAGCATGAAGGACTATGTGTAGTGTTGTATGCAAAGCAGTGTACGTATCTGCGAAATCTGAGAGGTTATTCTAAAAGTAGCTCTTCTATCTGCTGCTGCATTATGCGTTTCTTGGTCTTATCTTTGCATGGAGTGATGGAAATGCAATAGGTTGCATTTCCATTGCAACTATTGCATCAAATTAAAGATCTCAACCGGGGTCAAGTAAGTTATCTGCCTGAAAGAGGCAGTGAAATTGGAATTACTTATTTCAGCTCAATAAGTGGGTGATAACATCAGAATTAAGGGACTCTTGCCTCCAGCCACCTGTAATCTCTATATGAAAAAAAGAGGTATCTTTCTAAAAGAGATGTGTGATAGTCCCCGATGAAAAAATCACCAAAAGTTCTTTAAGTTGTTTAATGGAAGAGACTGAACTAGATGCTCTTGTTTGACTTGAAAGCACATGAACCTAGGAAAGCTTTCCTCGGCATTAGAGCCGTTTGTTGTGATAGTTCTTTTTATGGCTCTTTTTATAACCCCTTCCAGACACTTGAAGAAGACGCAGTCTTTGAAGACTTATGCTCCTGTGCTGGGAGGAAAGTATAGAGTATTACCCTTTGGGTTTTCTTGGTGAAATGTCCACTGGGGGTCCTGGCAGAGGCATATCTTTAGGAAACATGTCAATCCACATCTGTACATGACCCTTGAAACCAAAGACATAAACGGATCTGTAAACCCTGTTTTAGAGAGACTAAAAGGCTTTAGATGTAGTTCCGACATCCAAAACCACTGCTTCCACTATAAGGACCAACCAGCTCACTATCCTGTAACTATGATTTAATCTACAAACTTACTATAATTTTTTTTTCCATACACATAATCTATCAATATCTCAGGAATTTGATGAAATTTGAATTAAGCTCAAACATTGGCAACTTCAAGGTTAATTCCATATAGAAATAGTATGTGATGACCAGAAAAGAACTCCCTAAGTCTAAAAACAAGCAGAGATTGTGTTAACTTTATAAACTAAAGTATTTAAAAGCATGAAAATTTGCAATTACACCTTGTGTGATTACCATGTATTTAAGTAACTGGCTCTATACATACATGAGTGGCAGCTTCAAGGTTGATACTGAACAAAGTCTCATGTACAGTACACCACTTGGATGCTGTCTCTGTGAAATTGCAGATACAAATACAAACCACAATAACTAGAGGAAAAGAAAACTGCTCCTCGGTCTACCATCACCTCTGAGCTGCTCTACCTGTTCTATGCCTGGCTTATCCTTATGGTACAGAGGCCGAGTCTCAATGTGCTCTGGGACCAGTTTGTACCCAGCTCCAAGGATTTCTTCCCAAGCATGTAAAACCTTTAAGGAGAGGTGTTCATGTGATTCAGTTGGCTCCTCTATAGGAAAAAATGAAACAAGAAGAACAAAGGCAGCTGAATTATAGTGTTGGACCCCTTGGTAAAATGTTCCATTAATTATTAAAGAAGGTCATTAAAAATTTGATCGAGTTAAAGAAAAGGTTTTAAGAATTATCCCAGCTAAGTAAAGAAAGGTCTTGAAATACATTTAATTCTTGTAAATAAGGGTACCCAGAGGATAACTGGAATGTTGGCACTCCAGGCAACAGTTTATCTGTAAAACATAGCAAATAATTTCACTATTACAACCAGCAGTTTTTCACAGGAAGGTGGGAGAAACTACTCTTACAGAAAATAGCAGATCTGCTTTTTTACAGCTCACAAAAGACGAGGAAACTTTGCTTTTGAACTGGCAGTAAATAGGCAAGAGTAGTTACATTTACACCCCGTTTTGCCTTGTGATGGTAGCAGCAAAGACCCCCCTGGAGAACCAAAACACACCTCAAGGGAAGAGGGCTGAAGTCCATGGGCAAGAACATATCACCTGATGTGCTCAGCTTGGCCACTGTAGGAAGTGAGACCCCAGAGAATGGCACCTCTAGGAAGGACCAGTGCTAATATTGAAAGCAGGGAGGATACTGGGAAGCAGAGAAAGCCTTTTGAGCTCTTGAGCTTCTCTTTCCCCCTTTTTTTGTGTGGGCTTTACACAAAAGAACACAGACTACTGAGGTGGGATATCTTTTAGATTAGGAGAGAAATACATAGGTGAGAAGCAAATTAAGACTTCTTTGTGCCAGGAAACTGTTATGAGTTTTCCTATAGGTGCTATCACTGAAGTCCTGGTAGTTGACAAAAGGGTTGTTTAGGATTTAAAGAGTTGGTATTAAACCCTTCCGAATGGCCTTGGCAGGCTCTTGGTATTGCTACAGTGCAGCTGAAGAGCGATGAAGTACTTCATTACCATTCTCATCTTCTGTGAAAACTGTCTGTCCCTTAAAGACTTTTGTTCCCACTTGTATCTCTCCTGGCCGCATGAAGGGTCCACTGATTCTGTAGTCCTTACACAGCTTAGTGAGGATCTCACTTGGTTTGGTTGCATCGCGCCATGCATTGTACCCTTCTCTGCAAGGAGGTAACAGAGAGCAAAAGGAAATTGGTGAGGTTTTCCTTCAGCAAAGTGCACGACAAATCAGGACTTCCCATGAGGAGGTTTGCTTTGTGGTCAGTTGCCCTGACGTCTGTTCAACCAAACTTTCCCTTTGAATTGTCCAGCACTAGTTCTTACTTGAGACACCCCCTCTGCCTGCTCAGGTTTAAGCAGCCTTACCCACAGCTTAGATGAATCAGCCTAGGTATTGGCATGCTCCCCTAAGAAGAAAAGGACCAGAGCTCATTCTCTGTTTTACCTAAAGGATTCAAGCTACATGTTCCACCTCCACTTAAGGAGAAGTGTTTTGTGGCTCCTACATGCAAAGGAGAAGCTGATATCTGGGACCTGGTACAAGCTCATGAAGAAATACATCACACTGGAGTCTGACCTAGCAAGGAAAGCCTTGGGGTTTGATCTGTGCTCCTGGATTTCTTTTTTGCATTGTCTGCCTTTTGTTTGTTGGTAAAATAAAGAAACAGCCATAGGAGAAGAACCCCAAACCCACATGTCCCAGGTCAGCGCCCTGCTGCAGTTTTACTTTCTTTGCATTAGTTCATCTTTGTCCATGATACCTTTGAGAATGCAGCCATATGGCAGTGACTAGGAGCTCAGCACCACTGCCTGTGGCTCATCTCTGCTACAGAGGCCATGCCAACATCCCCACTCTGTTCCTGCTTCCCCCAGGGCCATGGCAGCCCCACCAGCCCTGCTGCAATCACTCCAATTGCAGCTGAATAACAGAGAGAAAAGCCCTGTCATAACTTCTCTGACAGTCTTTTTATCACTTCCCCTTTTATGCCTGTTCGAAGGCAATTTATTAAGTAAGTGTATGCTACCCATAGGCTGTTTACTACCTAAAATACTTGGTGAACAGTGCTCTTAATTTTAAAATCCCCACTTCCTACTGAGTCTGGCAGCTGCCCAAAGCCACTGTTAATCTCTTGCGTGAATTTTAATTAAAATACCTCCTGTGATGCTTTAGTGCTGAAGAAAGTATAATACATAGGCACACCTGGAATTTCTCCTACAGTCAAGACACTCACTGTGAGCCCTGTTGCTATCTGAAGAGGTACTTACATTTCATATTGACTTTGTAAGCCACAGGTAGCTCGATGCTTGCTGTAGAAACGGTTTTCCAAATCAATTTTAGTCTCTCCAATGAGATCATCTGTTCCCACAAAGTCATGGTCATAGATCAGGACTGTGAGCAAGGAATCCTTTGGGAATGTAGCTTGAATTTCAAATGATCTACAGCAAAAAATGAGACCTATGTGCACTCAAATCAGTTTTGAAGCTTAAAAGATTAGGTTAAAAATATTGAGTAAATGACATGTGGACAGTGTCACTTCTAATAATCAGTGGGAAGGGGGAGTTTGATAGTGGGTTTTGTTTCAGTTAATTAACAGAACATACTGGAAACATACAGTACAAAAATAACTTCTTACTCCTGCTTCCCTATCAAGTCATCACGTTAAATATTGAATAGCGGAATCTCAGGTCACCCACTAAAATGATCAGGCAAAAGTTCTAAACAAGTGTCAAAAAAGCAAAGATCAGAACTGCCTTTTCACTCAGTGCACTTTTTAGGAACAGAAATCATTGCTGAGATGTTTACAGACACTGAAAATGTAAAAGTGATTTAAAAGAGACTTGACAAATTAGTGGAAGATGAGCTGTCCTCACCAGCACAACACTGGCTCTGGATTTCTCCAAAGCAAAACTGAGCTTTGTTTCCTGAAGGATAAGTTCTTTCCTTATTCTCCAAGGGGCCAAAGTCAATTTTTTAGCAAGAGCAGAGCAGTTTTTGAAGAAGAGAGATGTTTGAAAACAGTCAGGGATTGCTGGAGGTCAGCGATGCCATGCTGACCAGGGTTTCTAGAATGACAAACAGCAATTACCATGACTGATGCTGCCGCTGTGAAGAAGTTGCTGGTCCTGTCATCCCAGTGTTGTCACTGGCAGCAGCAAGGACTATGCAAATGAACAGCCCATTCCTAATATTTTCTAAAACAAGCATAATGGTGATTTCCTATTCCTTGTATATGCATCTACACCGCCTGTGCTTTGTCATGATGATGGTTCAGCTGCAACCTCTGCTAAGGAGATTAAATCACAGCAACTGAGATGACATGCTATGGAGGGACTGCTCTGCTCTTTTCTCCTTAGGCTGTTTTTTTGAGCCTCTGCTTCTGCAGAGAGGACCCTGGCCAAGGCAGCTTTCAGTCCAATCTAGTATGGCTTCTCTGAGTGTTCTAAAAGAGTAATTCCATCCCAATTCAAAACATTTTCAACCTTCTTAAAATAGGAAATTTGCCGGCAAAACCCACAGCTATTAACATTAACAATATAAATAAGTATAAAAATATTGAAAACAAAAAGTTGGTGTTTACTGACAGCTTGCCCCTGGCTCACCCATTCAGAAGGCTCTGTGGGTTCAGAAAACTAGGGGTTTTGCCCTTGTTCTAAAATCATGAGATTTATTTGGCATCTACTCAACCTGAAAGAGCAACAAAGATTGTGCAATCACACTTCAATGTGCTGATATTTATCTCCCTTGAAACTTAACAATTGCATTAATTAGCACAGGCAAGATCATTTGTTGCCTCATTTCCTCTCATGCATCGTTTTGCAAAATCTCTCACAGCTTGCATTCTGTGATGTGTTATGACTGGTGTGAAAATTAAAGCATTTATTATCACACAGGATGACAACAGTTCTCAACATTTTAACCAACAGAATTAGGAATTCAACAACAGGCAAAAATCAGTATATAAAAAACACTTTGTAATAGTAACATCAATAGTGGTGGCAAGTGATAAAGCAGGAATCATCCCTGATTAAGAAAATAAGCGATCACTGACCTTCCAAATACTGGATTTAGCTGCTTGGGGATGTAGTTTTCCCTGTCTTTAATTTCTGTGCTGCCCAGTCTCAGCACAATGTAGGGATCTGACTTGCCATCTGGATCAGCTGGGCTTAGGTTAAATGCCTGTTAGGGAGACAGACTGTCCTCAAGAAGCTTGTCAACTCTGGACACCCATTTCTAAAACACAAAACATTGTCTGAAATATGATCCCCAAAATTCTACCACATAGGTAAGGATTTTAGAAGCTTCACTGCGAAGACACTGGAGGAAAACTGAGTTGTAAAGAAACATCCAAGTTATTCCAAGGTTAAAAGAACATCTGCTTACTTACTGCCACAATATAAACTCTGATGAGGACTTTGACAGAGTGATTTGGTGGTATCCCTTGCAGGATGCGGGGCTGCCCTCTGTCCAGCAAGCTGCCATCCTTAGGACTTGGGTATATGCAGAAGGAGCCCTGGTAATATATTGTAAAAGACAATACAGATCAAGTTCAACATAAAACCAACTCTCTACATGCAAACAAAACTTCATTTAAGCCGCCTGCACTGCAGTATATATGTATACACAAGACCTTTTATGGTACTACTCAAAGGGAATACAGGCTTCAGTGTGATAAACATCATCTTTTAAAATGCTTCTGCTCTATAATCAAATCATGGTGCAATCACCATGTCTAGCTGATTGCAAGGAGTACTTGCATGCTTTTAGCTCTCTGGTTTATTATTAAAAGGCACTAACACCTGCAGGTGTTCTAAATCTAGTTTTCTTAATATTAATATTCTAAAAAATATTATTTTGCCCTTAACTATATATTTGCAAATTGGTAACTCCACTGAGTCAGTTTCACAGCAATGTGAATGGAATCCAACTGTATTTTCACAGCCACTATACAACTCATAAATCAATATTAACTCACTCTGTTGAATAGCTCAAACTGCCCGAAAGCAACTAGCAAGTAATTTGAACAGAAATTTGCATTGAAAACTAATTGAGGTATCAATGAGTTCAATCAGCTCCTCTAAACTACACAGTTCTTGAAATCCTACTAACATTATACATGCTTTGAATCGTGTTTTCAAATTGCCTGGTGGTGCCCTGGATCAGTCTGTATGATTGTTTCCAACTGGAGTAGCTGTAAGGGCCTCCATTTAGATTACTAAAAATTACATATAAGATGCTGTTCAACCTGGAGAAGAGAAGGCTGTGTGGAGACCTCAGAGCAGCCTTCCAATATCTGAAGGGGGCCTATAGGGATGCTGGGGAGGGACTCTTCATTAGGGACTGTAGTGATAGGACAAGAGGTAATGGCTTAAAACTTGAACGGGGGAAGTTTAGATTGGATATGAGGAAGAAATTCTTCAGTGTAAGGGTGGTGAGGCACTGGAATGGGTTGTCCAGGGAAGTTGTTAGTGCTCCATCACTGGAGATGTTCAAGGCCAAGCTGGACAGAACATTTGTTCACATGGTTTGGTGTGAGGTGCTCCCGCCCATGGCAGGGGGGTTGGAACTAGGTGATCTTGATGTCCTTTCCTACCCTGACTATTCTATGATTCTGTGCTGTAGCTGATAGTGCAGTAATTAAGTTGCATTAGCACAATTTTGATTATGCAACATCTCTCTTCTTCCTCTTCTGTGATTTAAAACTCTTTTGTAATTCTTTGTTTCAAAACAGCAGTGAACACGGTGCTGAATGAGGCTTTCATCTATCACATAATGGGAAAGGAAAAATATGACTCTAGATCCAATAAAAGAGATAATTCTATTTACAATAGACTGTCAATGTCTTTTTCTTTCATCTTTGGCATATCCAAAATATGCATGAAAACATAAAGTCTCCAAATTATTACCTATTTAATCAATATTAACACTCACCTTAAATTTTCCTATTATTCTATCTTCAGAGTCTGCATGAACTTCATCATTAGATTTTCCTCTTAAGAGCTGGAAAGTTTTCACCCAGTCCTCAAAGTTATCAAATTCACTTTCCAAGTCTCCTTCATAAATCTTTGAAAATAGGAGAATGCTTATTTTTTGTGATGCAGTGAATATATTTATAGCAACTTTTTATTACCGGGTGTCTAGAAATCCATTTTGACTCAAAATACAGATTTTAATAAAACCAAGGTTTTGTGAAGCCCTTCAGGAGAAAAAAGTTAATTCCCTGCCTAAAACAGGAACAGTTTTGTCCTCAACCAAAGTCCTTCCCAGCTACTGGAATACCACATTAAATCAGCAGGTAGAAGTGGCTCTGAAAGGACCAGAATGAACATCTGTGAGCACTGGTGTGGGTGAAAAACTGGATGTGTTGCTATTTGCTCCTGTTTCCTCTCTGCAATGTGCCTTTGATTTTCTGATCCATTCTGTTAAGTTAATGTGTCACAACATGAGAGCAAAAGAGGCAGTAATAAAGTGCTGAGGGGACAGAGGTTTAGCATAGGCAAAAAGACCAATTAATTTTTAAAAGAATGGGATCTTTTTCAATACTTCTTTCCTGTAATTTATCAACTGTTATCAGTGGACTGCTGCCATCTCTTCAAAAATAGAAGCAGCAGTTTCAAATTCCAGTTTATTCAGCTACAGTCTAATCCAAGCAGTCCTAATCCTTTCAGACCTCTTCATCTCTCCTGTCATTTTGACCCGTATAGTTTTCTTTGAATTCTTCCTATCGTTACCCAACCAAATTGCAGTGCAGCTGAATTTTACTTCCCCAAGAAGAGGATGCACAAGCAATTGCAGCGATGCCTTCCATACTCTTTTTGAAGTCATTCTTAATAGCCTGTAATATTTCCAATAGGAATTTTGGCATTTCCAAATTCAGTGGTTTATAGGCAAACAACAAAACTGAATTTGTACTGGTAAATTGAAGGTCTGAGGCCAAGCTGGCCATATCTGTTGTAAGAGACCCTGGTTTCCTCTGGGCCCCATGTGCTGAAGTGCATTATCACTATTATTTTGTGGGTTTTATTCATTTTAAAGTCTCTGAAATAAATGTAAAGAGGGTTTGCTAAATTCAGCTGCTGATGCCAAGCTTTGGGAAGACACTAATAACAGTCTTACTTCTTGGCCTTACTTCTCACTTACCTGCAGTGTTGCTAAGTTTGGAGTTTCTTTCTGTTTCCTTTTCAGTGTCTTTTCCTTCTTTTTGTCTGGCTCCTCTTCTATGACCAGTGCAATGTGGTCAGAAGTTTGATTATCTGTAAAGATTTCATGACATCATGGGTTTTAGTGAGCAAAGCACATGAAGTGCTTCACATAGGGATGCAAAATACATTTTAAAGAGTCCCCCTCACTCCTTCTCCATTCATTTTATTACTGCTAAGCGTAAATCTTCTCTTTTCCCACCACTACTCCCAGGCAGAGAGGCAGCATGTTATCCTCTCTGTGGCTAACCTTCATGATAAACTTAGTGGGCCACTACTAGTGATGGTGACCTGTATCACTCCTTCCTTGCTTCCTCCTTTGAAACAGAAATCACCTCAATCATTGGTGAAGGGCAGTCAGCTCTGATATGGGAAGATGCTACAATTCTGATGAGCTGTGGAGGAAAGAACCCAGTATCTGGTAGTACTCTGTTAACAGACATTAAGTGCTGACAGTAAAATAGTAAAGAAGCAAAGTATTAGTATTACAAAATAACAGAAAAATGCAAATAATTTACTTACTCTCTTCAGGTTTTTCCTCATTGGAAAATATTCCTTTAGCCTTTCAAAAGAAAAAGACAATGGACAAACTCCTCATTATGCATGCAATACCAAAAAGGAATCATTCAGCAGTAAATCTACTTTTACAATGTTGTTCACCCATGAGAGTTTTCGGCATATTGGGTGACTTACCTTTTGCATTTTGAGCACAGAAGCATAGTATTTTGACCACCAGTCAATAACGTTTTCAGCTGATTCATCTGCAATCGTTCTTTTCCTCCTCTTTGTTGACCGTCGGATGGATTTCTTTATATCCTATCAAAGCATGAGGAAAACACTTTGGAACTTTAGAACTTATTAAAATTAATTACCTTAATCATGACATCAAGCATGAATAGATGTATATGAAGAAAATTTCAACCTTTAAGAGCTAAATAAAATGAATCATGAATTACATGTCTCTGCATTTTATTGCTAGAGACAGTTCATCATAGGATCTTAGAATCATAGAATAGTTTGGATTGAAAGGGACCTTAAAAGGTCATCTAGCCAACCCCCCTGCAATGAGAAGGGACACCTTCAATTAGGTGATCATCATATTATTAAAGCTATCTCTGTATTACCTACTGATGATGCCAAAACTTTAAACATTTAAGATATTACTACAGGATGAATCACTAAAACAGGCAAATCTACACAGAGAAATAGGTGATGATGTTTTAAGGGATGTGAACATTCAGATACAAATTGGTTTCTCCCACTTAAGTCTGCAAGTATTTTAATAACTCCCATCATTACTTTATTGCCTTTTGGAAGAACAAAGTTCCAAAAGTTGTGCAGTTTAGCTGTTCTTTTCTTATAAAAAGTTAAAACCTGATCCTGAAGATCATCATGTGCAAATCTTACTAACTTCACTCTTGTCTAAAGATTGGCCCTCGTTAAAGTGTGTTTTATCCTATGCCCTCGCAAAGAGTTGTCAGTTGGACTGGGGAGGTCAGAGCAAAGGCAAATCATTGGGAATAATACCTAGATAAGTGGGAATGGTAATTAATATAACACAGATGGTTAAATTACAGGTTCACTTGAGGACTCTTTTCTTACTATAGTTTGCTGCTGTACATTAAAATTGTTCTGTACCAAATGAAAGATCCAGTCTGGTGCGTACGTCTAGGGCTCAAGACAGCTCTGCAGTTTCTTTGACAACCTAATAAAGAAGGATGCAGGGAAAATCTGCCCACTGAAACATCAAAGTTTGAAGAGGTATGCTTTAAGTAGCTGCAGAAACAGCTTCTGAAACGCAACTCAGTCCTGTAGCCTCTTCTTTTATTGTTGCTAATGAAAGAGTGCGATGAGTGAAACTACAGACAAAGGAGGAGCATGTGCATCTGAACAAAAAATAACTCACAGTCTAGAGCACATACTGCTTTGTAAATACCATGTTGACCAGAATTGTTTTGTTTTCCTGTACTTATCTTCTACCCACAGTTTGACACCAGTTTTATACTTTGACCACAATATCTTTTGAAAACAGAGATTCTGCTCCACATTTGTACAACATCTAACACAAAGGAGCTTTCATCCCTGCCTAAATGCCATTGACACAGAAACAGCCATTCACAGTGAGACTTGCACAGTTAAGAAGATCATTCAAGGCCAGGAAAAGAAAAAAAATCCTACTGCTCCTGTAGTACTTGCCCATGAGATGACAATCTAGCACAAAAGAAATAAAAGGAAATATCTATCAGTAGAAATTAAGAAATTATGTGGGGTCAAAGCTGCATTGCTAACTAATTCTCTCAAGTGCCAGCAAGACAGCTTAGTAATTAACATCAGTACCCAGAATCTCTAATCCTGAGTAAAGTAAGAGCTTATTATTTTAAAAGGAAGGGCTTAAGTCTGCAAGACTACAACAGAGAGTTAGCTGGCAGCTTCAGGTACACCCACCTTCTGTTTTCTTTCTTTTCCTGGTTCAGAGGCAGAGTGCTCTTCAGTGGCAGGAACTGTTGCAAGATATGGGTCTGGTGTACATTGACCCTGCTCCACCTCGTCATAGGTGTGATCAGCTAAAAATGGTTCTTCCTGGGATAACTCAGCAGCCTGGGATGACTCAGGTGAAGCTGAAACTGAAACTTTGCAAGTCAGGTAAGATTTTGCAAGAGATGCTATCATCATGTTTGGTGACCATCAAATGCTCATACCTGAGTTAAGAGTTTGACCCTACGCTCCACACAATAAAGCATATCTTCTACGTATGTGCCTAGTATTAAGCATCCTAGTAGGTCCTTTGTCTTTTAATTTGGGGTCAGGACTGGACATTTACCTTTGTCAATTTCAACAATGTGTAGTCTATTTGGTGTGGCTTGAGGACTCAGCTGGTTTTTATATAGGAATTGCTTAAGGCAATTGATGGTATGTGTCCCAACAAGAGTACTCCTCCCAAATGCTCTCCAGTCGACCACACAGATGCTTAGTGGTGGATGCAAAAGTTCATTTTCAGGCAGCTCCTAGTGGAGAAGGACAGATAGCAGCATGAGAATTGTAAATACTGAATACGTATAGAATATTTGTCATGCACATCAGTGAAGCTTTACTCTTCCCTCCCTTCTACTTCTCATCTGTTAACACACTCAAAATGCAAAATACATACAGCATAGGCAATACAGTTCTGTCCACAGTTTTTTCCAAAGTCTGGAGGAAGCCTTGTCCTTGGGAATACAAAATGGACTGTACAGATTGTGCTGCTGAGTTGAATCCCATGCTGTCATATGCAAGCATCTCTTGTTAGAATAAACTGGGACAACCAACAATGTTCTGAATGAATGAACACTGTGTTGGAAGTTGTGAGTCTTAATGCCACTGCTGCCTTGTTAAAGGCTATTAACCCTATCTGCCCCATTTGCCAACCATTAGATGTGGACGTGGGCTAGTTGGGATGAATTACAAAAGGCAAAAGAGCTCTTTGGACATCTGATATACAACGGAAGCTAAAAATATTGCAGCAACCCTACTTTGGTATCCAGGTTAGTGGTCTGATATCCTTTCCTATTATAAAGAAACTTCTTCCCTTTTGATGCTAGCAACTAGGCCAAACTGAACAAATTACTTTTTTCTGATGCTGATCTTTGTCCATGAAAGTACCAACTCTTATAACCCAGCTGGCAAATTTCCAGGCTGTAACAGCAATATGAAAAGGTCCAGAGCTCATGAGCCAGAAATGATCAATCCCCTTAATAGCCCAGTAACACACGAATGAAAACTAAAAGAACTGAAAGAAAATAAAAGAAACTGAGCACTACCTAATACAGTGGGAAAGGAGGAAATAGTATTAGTATTAAAAATAGGCCTGTTATCTGCCAACAAGTTCCAATCTGTCAGTATAAATCTGATTGTGACATACTGCCTTGCCTACTTGGGACATAACCTGAGGAACATCATCTTCTTTTCTAATGTGGTTGTAGCAGAAGTCTTTTAAAGCATCTTCAGATCAGTAGCTTTTGCATAAGAAGTGCTATCCCCTAGTGTTTAATCAAGACACAAAGTATTTGTCAAGAAAGGAAGGAAATTCGTAATTAACACCTTGCCTAACCAGAGAATGGGCGGGCAAGGAGCAGCATGCTGTACGCACCACTTCAAACCAGTCTGCCAGGCCACTGAAATTGGGATTCTTCTTGTAGCTCTGGATGACAGAGGATTTCACTCCTTTTCCTGCACACTCAATGAGGACTTGAGGGCGATCTACAGAGAGGAACTGGACTTTCTTCAGCTCTCGAACACCCCAGAACAGGACCTGCAAAGAGGAACATCAGTAGTCTGCAGAGGCCCCTCAGTCTACAAGAAGCCACTGCTGGGATCCCATCACCTCATGTCCATTTGGGAATGCGGGACTACCAGGAAAAAGCAAACAACTTGAATCTGATATCCAATAACCACCAGGATTAATGGTGGAAATTAAAACAATTAATAACATTCAACTGTTACCAAGGAGATATTGCCAACAGCAGTAACAATCACATTTGCAAAAGCTGACTTTTCATCAGGGCAAATGGACTGTTATCTGAACAGCGGGGGCTTGGCTTATTCTACGTGTCAGAGCTGCTGAAGGAGCTAGCAAACCCCGTATGAGCAGAGGTGATTAACAGAGGTTTGCCAGCTGAGCTAGGCCTCAGGTCTGCAATGGATGGTGAGAAGTCTCCAAGCAGCTTTCCTTTAGAGGACCATGCTCTTGGTCTGAAGGACAAAAAGGAGACTGTGTGCAAAATAGGAATCTGCAGGAAAAATGGGACTTCATAGAGCACTCACTGGGAGGACCTGAAGGAGGGAGCTGGGGCACCATGAGACGATTACTTACAGCTGGTAAGGGAAGCTGGGAGTTTTATGAATGTGAAATGAAGACTGGGACCAAAAAGGAGCATGGGGAGCTTCATTGACCGCGTGAACACTGGTCAGGACTGGGCATTTGTGTGAGTCAGGGAATGGCAAGCGGCACTAGAGGGGCATGAGGATTGGTGAGATTCTGCTCTGTTGTCAGAGGTCCCCAGTAAAAATTGGGGCACATTTTTATAATTACAATGGCTCCATGGCCTTTTCCACCAGTGTGAGATACAGTATATGGCATCTTAAAAAAAACGTTGTCTTATATGTATTCTGTGTTATTTCCTTGCTGGATACCCTGGAGAGTTCATATATCCTTACATGCACATTCATTTCAACTATAAACTTGTTCTCATATTAATTAAACTCTCTGGATTGGGATTTAGTTTCCCTGGTTTTAAGGTGCCCAAGGTATCAGACTGAGGAGTGGAGTTGTCCTGGTCGCCATCCAGAGCCAAAGGAGACAGAGGTAAAATCCATTTAAGATCTGAATCACTCTGGGAAGGTGTCTGCTCTAATCAGCTGTCCGAACAAGAAGCCTACAGTGAGGATGCCTATAAGCTGGGTACCTCAGAGCTAGTTGGAATGAATGTCACGGCAGTGTGAAATGGAAAAATGTACGAGCAGAACAAAGCAACCATGCTGCAGGGGCAGTGAGAAGGCACAATACTCAGAGAAAAACCTAAGCTTAAGGATTTGAGTTGTCCCTTTAGCATCACCAGAGTAGTTTATGGGCTTATTTACCTCACAGTGTCAGGTGTAAAAGGCAAATACTGCTTCCAAAAACTCTTTCCTATGTACAGAAACAGTAGCTTAACTAAATTATATATCAGAGCTAATAGCTGTTCTCTCCTCTTCAGCTCAATTTCCTGATGGTTAATGGCAAAGCTGGAACTGCTTCTGGGGAAGGGCCACCAGGTAATGCCAAGCAGGGTCTGACAGGAAAAGGGGTAAGTAAGCAGGTGATGTGAATGTTGCATGATGAGTAACTGTGAGTGGTGAGACTGGAGAGCATCCAGGCATTACACTGACATGGAAAGCTACCACATTTCCCTGCTTTCTAACATAAGGGGACTTTGGACCCAAACGGTATAAGAGAGGAGGGCATTTGTACACAAATGGCGTGGCTGAAGTTTGGGACTGAGAAAAAGCCTGGGAGGTTGCTGATGCTGAACTTCACCTCTACTGAGGTGCAAAGGGAAGCTCTCCATCCCCTGCAGACACTTCCCTGTGCTGCACAAGGCACTTGTCCATCAGCTACACTCTGCCACAGGAGCAATCCCTTCCCAGCAGGTCAGGACTGCGATGTCCCCTTTCTAGACTCAGGTGGGAGCCCTGCCTTGTATGCCCAGCCTTGGAGAATCAATTTGATCCAAGCTTACCACATTTATCTTGGGATCCAGATGCTATTTTTACATGATTCCTATTGATTGGTATTTTTAAATTATCATCCCTTACTGTTACAGTTCGATAAGATAATAACTCAGAGCTGAGATTTGGAAATGGAAACACTCTAAGTAACTTACCTCCACTCTATACTTGCTTAAAACAGGTCTGATGTTAGCTGGGACTGGGTAAAACTGGCCAGCATCTGGTGGATCCAGGGCAGGAAGTCTGTCTGGATCTGACATAGGAATCTGAAAAGTTTAGCAGTCTTAAACTTAGGGTGTTCTTTTCATTTGAAGAACAAAACAGTATCAGATGTATCTGTTAATAGCACATGAAATGATCAGTTTAATGCAGTTTTACAAGACACATTGCAGAGGACACAGGTTGTGCCATGAGAGGAATGTGACCTGGATTGCTATCTGTCCTGCTGTGATGCTAAAGTATTTGGCAGAAAGAATATTCAATAGATTTGGTTTATGCATCTTTCTATGTCCTGACAGGACATAGTCTGCCTAAAGACATGCATGTACTGAAGCATGGCAATTCTACATACTAAAAATGAAAAGCTCGGTAATTCTGTTTAACAAAAATCCTGAGCAGAACTGCTTAGAAGACTTTCACATAGGAAAATTCCAGATCTGATTCTAGTTTTAAAAGGCTGGTGAACAGACAGTACACATCAGCTAAAACCACACACTTTCTTGTCAACTCTATAGAGAAGTCTCAGGGGTATATTTGAATATATCCCAGAAGCAGCGGTGCCTCCCTTGCTCCAAAAGATGGAAAAACAAAATACAATGCTCTCTTTGTTCACCAGAGTGGATTTCAATTTAAAAAGAGGGAAAATTATGGGTAAGGTGCTAGACTCTATCCCTTATGTATGCACCATCATGAGGAAATGTTCCAAATGATAGAACATTTCAAGTTTCAGAAAAGAACATATTTAGCCCATCCTGCTTAAAAGCCTGTTTTATCTTGGGAATATATGTAAAAAATGTCACCAAATTCCACATTTTTCCCATTTCAGGCTTTAGCATAAACTGCTCTAGGTTTTCATCAGGGAGATGTGTCCTCTAACTGGTGACTCTGCAGATTCCACTGAAATTCCCTGAAACCCCAGGCATGATACACCCCACTCTAAACTGAGAACTCATTATCTGAAAACTCAGTATCCCTGATCCAATCCTTATTATTCCCCACTTCCTTTTCCTATAAGAAGTACTGAGAGTTTTGAGGTTGCTAAAGTCAGGGCATGTGTTACTCCAGAGAACAGGTCATTGGGTGGGATCGTCAGTTGTTTCTCAGGCCAGAGTCCAATTTACTGGCAAGTGATGGGCAAATGAGGCTCAAAGCATCTCAGGGGCTGATGGTGATGTACGCATGGACAATGGCCACTGCCAGGGAGGAGGGAGTGACAGAGGTTGTATGGGGACTATGAGGTCCAACAGCAGAATGATCCTGATACAGTTGCAATTCCCATTTATTCAACAGGGTGATGGGCCTTGATGGGCTGCTTGTTTGAGGTCAGAGTGTAAAAGCGTAATGGTCAAGAAAGTCTGATTTACCTCCAGAAGCTCAAATGCAGCAAGAAGGTCTCCTCCTGAAAGATTCCCACAATACACTGGGTGGTAAGAAAGTTTAGGTGGTTCATAGTTTTGATCAGCAAGTCTCACCACAGGGGCAGCCACTGTAGAACCAATATATTCTGCCTTACCCTAAATGAAGGAGAATACAGGCATCAAAATAATTTGAATTTCACAGCTATCACAGGAGCCAAGATGAGGCAAAGTTTAGTATTTGTGAAAGAAAACAACTTCTCCTGAATGAAAGGTCAAGGTGGAATGCTAGGCAACTATGAAAAACTAAACACTGGGTCTTATTACCTCTTCAGAGCATCCAAAGGCTCTGAGCTCAATATTCAGTCAGTGAGAGAGTGACAGAGTTTGCATGGTCAGAGATAAATCTGTGTCTTCTCAGACTTAGATAAAATATTTGCAGTTGTGTACCCAGGAGGCAGGGACAAGATGTTTCTGATTTCCCTAAGCCTGCCTTTGGGAGCAAGATACACTTGGGGAAAAAATGGCCATAGCTTTTCTAGGCATCAAGGCTGTTTTCAGATGTTAAACTGCAAACACTGCAACACTGAGATCAGTTCAGCAAGATCATCCATTTAATGCCTATTCAATAACACAGCTTTGCTTTCACACTGGCAATTACGTAAAAGCCTATGTTTTCACTGAGAGAATTTGAGTTTACCACAGCGTCATCGTCATACAACTCGATTACTATCTCTGGTGGGAACTGAGCAATCTCCTCTCTGTCACCATGAAGCACAATGCTGTTGAAGAGCAGCATCTGGTTCCAGGTAGGGGATAACGTCTGAGAAATGATCTAATGAAAGAGAGGAAATGTTCAATGAGCTATGAACTGGTTGGGTAGGAGACCTTCAGCAGGATGTGCTGACCTGCTGGTGATGTCCTTTCCCACAACCTGAACAATTCCTTGCCTGAGACACCACGTTTTTCAGCAGCTATTCCCAGCGAGAAGAATAGGATTCTTTCACCCTCAAGCTGGTATCTCCAGTTTCTCCACTTCCCTGTTTGCCTCACAGACCCCCCACAAGCATATCAATACATGACCACTAGACTGTATAGACAAAACTCAATATGAAATTTAGAGGAAAGCTGTTGGTTTAGGAGAGCAGACGCACATCCGATGCTACTAAATTAAAGCCTTCGTGCTAAACTGAGTCCAATTTTCACTTGTCCAGGGTCTGTTAATTCAAACTTGCTTTTTCTTCAGTGTAATGACACATAACACTATGAAAAAAAATCATTAATAAATCACTCCTAATAAATCAATAGTTTTTATTTTGCTGTAATTTGCCTTATGTGGATGCTTGTGGCATTTCATCATAGACAATGATTTAACTGTCTTGGCAGGAAATTTATTTAACAAAGATAACATTTAAAGAGGAAAAATATGACAGCTGCAAAATATCTCATAATCTGCTATCGTTCTTTTGAATGGAAATAAGGCTCCTGACTACAGTTTATTGGCACTTGGCTGATAGTCTTCTAAAACCATGAAAGTTATTGGCCGCAATATTTTATTCAGACAGTGAATAAACTTAACACTTCTGTACCTATAAAATCCTATTGTTCCCTGAGCCAAATTCTACTTTGCCCATTTGCCCCCTGGAGATGTCTGAGGGAGATGTGAGACCACTCCCTATGGCTACATTTTTGCAGCATATAAGTGGTCCAGAAAGTCTTGTATCTCTCGGTTTCAGCTCATTTCAACTTTGCCACTATAAAGCTATCAGTGTGCTTTGACAGATTCCAACATAGAGGCTCACATGGCTACAGAAGCCATATAAAGGTCTTCATTCTTTGCTCAATCATTGCACACATAAAAGAAAACCATGAGGGTTCATCCTCATACCAAGCCATGACAACAGCCCAAACTTAAAACATACAGAAAAAGACGT
>JANRGW010006461.1:31405-50525 GCA_024733675.1 Psilopsiagon aymara
AAAAGAAAACCATGAGGGTTCATCCTCATACCAAGCCATGACAACAGCCCAAACTTAAAACATACAGAAAAAGACGTAGAGAAAGGTAATTCACTTGCTGCAATGTCCCAGTAGCCACAGATAATCTGAGCTAAAATAAACTAGCACTACTGAACCTCATGTTAGAGTACCTGATTATACCTACACTTTTGTCTAGCTTGTAGTCAGCCCTCAGGAGTTCCCTTAAACAGCAGGCAGCTAACTTCTGCTAGGTACCTCCTTGCAAAATGAAGACTTTTCCTTTTCATGGCTTTAGTGGAAAAAGACATGTTCATTTACTGAAAGGGACTTTGGAACTTACCTTTGTGGTCTGGCAGTGTGATGTGAAAGTAACTCTTGCAAAAGGATCGGAAAGTCCAGTGCTGTCAGCTGCAATGAGCCCCCTTGCTTGATACATGTGGGCTCTCAGCTGGAAGAGATGCAGGGCTGTGTAGCAAGAAAAACAGTAATGTCAGCTTCACAGAACTGATGCAGCATATACGTAGGGAGGGAAGATTCGTCACCTGCTGTCCAACCAGGATCTGTCAGCAGCAACTCTTGCTAGCATTCTTGCTAGAGATACCTGAGACACTCGGAAGTTGTGTAAGACTTCTGGATTCACTTAAAATCAATGTCCAATGTAACTGCGAGGTTATTAACTCTAAGTTTTAATCCCCTGTCACTGGTTTATCTACTAGGCATTCAACACAGTAGCTTCAGGAAAAGTGAAGGATGTTTCCTCATTACAAGGTGACAGACCAATGGGACGGGGAAGAAGAAACTGTAAGCGGACAGATCCTTTCTTTCCCAGACATCCACAAAGTATCAGGACTGATGACTTAGCAAAAAAAAAACCCAGCCTTTTCTAATGAAAAGATGCTAAGCCATGATCATTTTAGAACAGTTACTTTAAATTAGAGGCATTGCTGCCCTCTGAAGTAGAGCATTAGGGCCATGTCTCTTAATTGCCAACATGGAGAAAAAACAGAGCCTTACTTTTATACAGCAGGCAGGCAGGTGAGGGCATCACACTGTGCCCTGCATTGGTGTTAGATGGTAACTCAGTCTCATATCCAACGGGCAAATTCTCCATGATGCTGTGGGCATAGCTGGCAGGTCCAATCCATAGGTAGATGTCCACCTTTGCCTGCACAGTCCAGCCCAGTGGGCGCTTGCCTGGTAACTGAAGAAATAAATCCACCCATTACCAACAAATTCACAAGAAAGAGATGGCTGGATGCTGACTCCTACCAACCCAGAGTAAAATAAAAGAGCATTCCCTGAACTCATACACTGCATTTCTCCCTAGTGAGTGGTCCTGAGACTCATTTAGCATAAGGAACTTCTGTGATTCTTAGGGAAGAAGTGCTCTGTTGAATGTCTATGTAAATGGCATACTGCCTAGTATGCAGAGGTTTGTGCAGGCTGTCTGAGAGCTGCAAGCATGTCAGTGTCAGCTGATACTCTATTTTTCCCAGACATCAGCCAGCTTTCCATTTCATGCAGTTCTGCTGATCTCCAATAGTTAGTCCCATGTTTCACTAAAAATATTACTCCATTGAGCAGGTCAGAAAACATTCCAGTATTAATCTTGACAAACAATACAGTTATTTCCTTCCTCTCCCTTTCCACGTCATTTAGCTTTGCTAAGCTCAATATTATCTGTTTCTAAGGTAATTCTTGATATTGAAGGGGCTAGAGAGTTAATTGTGGCATATTTTGTTCATGCAGGCAAATAGTACTGTGCTTACCAAGTACCTACGGCACCTATCAGGAGCTTGCATATTCTACCTGCTCTTTAGCTGTGCTTTATGGCAGTGCTCCCAGCAGCTCAGGTGAAAAAAGCACTGAGAAGTCATTATATGAAGTTAATATTGTCTTGTGTGTTTGGGATTTTCCTGATGGTGATAGTAGCAATTCCATTGCATAATATTCCTCTGCCAGGTACTCCTGGTCACACTCCCTTCACAGGAGTACATCCACTAAAACCTTCTTTCAAGATGAATAAAACCTTAACAATATTTTGGACATGTATTGCACAAGCCTAGGCACATTCTAAATAGCAAGCATAAATAATTGCTGCATTATCTCTGAATACCTACGTTTCGTTGCTACCTGAGTTGCTTTGTGCTGATCTCCTACCAGTCTCCTCCCAGTGTGCTGCATTCTGGCATCTTTTCCAATAAAGAGGCTGTGTCTTTTCTGTTTATGTGTACAGCTATAGATAAATAATGCTATATTCTTGCCATAACAAGTAGTGAGAAAATTAGTTACTCAGACACCAAAAGCCTAGCAGTGATACAGTGCTTAAGTAAGGGCAAGTGTAAGTGTAAGAAGCAAACAACAATAGATGGCAGATACAAACATATACACATTTTTAGTACGTTAAAAAGATGAGCCTGTGAAATACAATCCTTGTGAGAAATCTGAATACCAAATGTCCCCTGGCATCACCTGTGTTTGCAGAGCATCCTGGACTTACTTTCAGGAAATGGGTTTTAATCTTCCCACAGTCCTTGCCTCTCTGCTCTTTTGCTGGGGAATAGAGTATGTTTTTAGCTGGGACTCTTGCATATGCAACTCTCTTGTGGTTGATGAGCATCCAGATGAATACATCAGGCACTGTATTCTGCGGCTGTTAAATGATGAGGAGACACAAATGGAGTCAGGAATTCAGGTCAGAAAGAGGGCTGTGCCCAAAACACCAGTATAGATATGGGATGAACTTATTTAAATTAAAATTTCTGTGTGGATTACCTCATCAGCCAAGAATCGAATTTTGTCTATGAAGCTCTGAGTCTCACGCATCATTTCATCCAGTGATATCTTCTTTTTCTGCTGCTGAATGATTCCCTTGGCGTCACTGGACATTGCTTCCTGCAGTCAAGAAAGACAGTATGTGTTTTATTTATGCATTATCAAGTAGCTTGAATGGGACACAGAAGCAGAGAACAGTCTTTGATTCCAGTTTAAAAAAGAAGACAGAGACAGTTGGTTCAAGGAAACAACTACCTTCTTTATCACAACAGAAAGTGATCAACTCTTTGGAGCTGAATATCATAAAACCCAAATGTCCCTCATTTTCTCTTTGTGTGCGTACTGCATATATGGTAGTTCCAAGAGACATGTGATTACCACCTAGAATTATCAGGCCTTGGTCCTAGAAGCTCACAGACAAATATGGTGCTACAAACAGTAAATGAAGCTAATAAACTTTCAGACAACCTCCACCTTCTTCTCACTGGGTCAGTGGTGGAAGTGAGTAAGTCCAAATGCCAGGCTTTACTTCTCTTAAAGTTCAGCACACTGCAGTAATTAAATGCCTAACAGCAGCATTAATTTGGTGGTTTTCCACTGAAATCAGCATCATCCCCTTTTAAGATGCATGAAAAAGAAAAATCAGCTCATTATTATAATGGCTTAATTATATTTTAAAACATCAGGTTCTAAATTATTTTGGAGTATTTTACAACTCTTTATTAAGCACAGTAGGGTTCATTAATAAACAAAATGCTCTTGGATATTATATGCATATTAACTACAAAGCTTTCCAGTATGGTGAAATCAAATAGAAATTAAAATGTACACAACCAGTGTGGTTTCAGTTAACATCATTGTATCAATGCTTAAAGGAAAAAATACACATACCAGCTCTTGCTTGAACAGCATGAGTCTCTTTTTGTCCAAAGCAGTGTAGTTCAACCCTTTTCGCCTCTTTTCAGCAGTGGTAATGAAGGCCCTAGGACACAAGAGAAACAGGGCCTTACATGCGCTACTTTTTTAATGTGAGCTGCTAAAATACATGGGGATGAAATGTTCTCTATCTGCTGCAGTACCTCAACCACAAGACACAGATGCTGATATTCTCTAAAACAAATATTGAGCACCTCTACGATTCAAAGAATAGAGTCCAAAAATTCTGCACATTTCGCAGAAAAAGGGTTAATACCTGGAAACTAGGGTTTATATCTATCCTGAGCCAAGCCAAATATGACACAGAGCTCATTGGGGCATTTATACCAGCATGTGGAATCCTCTTTTTTTATCTTAATTTTGTCCAGCATATCTATCACACACTTTATTAAATTTTACTTATCCCATATACGTTCTATGCTTAGAGTCCATAAAGCCAAAATAATATGACAGGGATTGTCAGTAATCAACTGTCAATACCAAATTCTGAAAATAACAATAAATTATTTTAGCTGTATAAATAGAAACCACACTTTGGGAAGACCTTTGCATAATAAATAAAATATGTGTCTCAGTAAGTTTACTGTATCTTTTTGGTTATCATCAGTTTCCCTGTCTAGCTCCTCATTTAGAGTCAACATGAAAAGTTGATTTTCTGTACGCCTTTAGTAAATGAAGTTACCTGCTTTGACTGACAAAATCGTTTAGGGCCATCCTCATTTTCTCCTCGGATGCAATCTCTGAAACCTTGATCAACTCCTTTACTTGCTCTAATGATTCTTCCTGTGAAAAAAAAACAAAAAAGCCATTATCTAAAGGAGGGCACTTTGCCACTCTGCCAGTGTTATAACACCATTATTCACTATATAACTACCAAGAGTAAGGGAGGCATTTGTAACGTGACAGAGCAAGACCTTTGACTTATTGTTATGCTTGAAGTGCACAGAGAGAAGACTCTAGAAGTAAAATTGAGTTTGACCTTTCCCCAGTCTCTCCAACTACTAGCCCAAGCTACCACTGCTTGGAGCAGATTTGTTTTCTCAGTTCTTTGACCAAAACCTGTCAGTGGGAAACATTCTCCACTCGGCAGGAGTTTAAACTGTACTTCTTCTGGGCTCTGTTTCCAGCCCTGCTGCTTAAATTTAGCAAACTGCTGGAGTTAACTTCTTAAACTTTAGTAGGCACCTGAATCCTTTTGCAGGGTCTACCGCAATGCCTACTGTTATCATTGAGAAATGGAGTCTGTTCTTACAAACTAAAACAAGTGGCTGGGTTTCCAGTAAGATCTGTAGGTGTTCAGGTACACTGAAAAACATCTCTCTCCATATATATTGAGATATTTAATTTTCAATTACCTGGGTTTGAAATGTTGACCTATAAGCCTTCTCATGATACCACCTTGCCTAAGTATGTCTTCAGTATCATTACTCAGGAGGTGTATAAGAATAAAGGAAGGATGAATTAGACTCTTAATCTGAGTGCCTCAAATTAAAATATTCAACACTAGAAGTCAAGAAAACCAAGAGATTACTACTTTGTTGAGTCTGTTCATAGTCAACATTAAACAAGGGAAGAAAGAAACTTCATTGTGGGAAAACACTAGGACTAAGGCATCACACTGACAGCCCATGAGATGATATGCTCTTTTGTCTCTAACAGTATTTTTAAGGAAACTAAAAAATGTCCTTTAAAGAGCCTCCAGCATAAACACAGGTTAAACCATGTGGTCTGGGTAAGAAGACATCAGAGAAAGAGCCATAGGAGAAAGATTTACTCTGTATCTTGTATTTTAATTGTTTGACTGTTCTTGCAAAGAATGAAATGCTTTTGAGAAAACAGCCTTACAGCTAAAAAGAAATAAAAAAATTTGTGGGCGGGGATACTCAACTAGCTCTATCAGATCAAAGCAATCTGGGGGAAAAAAAGAAAGAAAAAGAGAAGGGGCTGATATCAGTTACTTTTTCACAAAATGAACAGCAAAGAGAGAAGCTGGGGAAAATTTTGAAAGTCTGTTTTGGGAACCTGGCCTCTCACTGCCATACTCTGCTGAGCCTGGGAGGATGGTTGCTACTTACCAAGTGATCTGCCATTTTCTCAAGAGTGTTGGAAGAGTACAAACGAAAGGTCTGGTTGCCCCAGTAGCTCTTGACACAGACACAGGGCTTCCTCTCATTGAACGGCAGGTACTGGTAGTTCCTGTGAAAACACAGGATGGAGCAGATCATAAAGGTGAGAGCAGAATTCAGAGGGAGTCATAGGAAAGTAAAACTGTTGGGGGCTTTCTCATAGGACAGAAACTGAACACATAACAGGACATGTTCACATGTGCTAACCAATCATGGTTCTTCCCAGCAAATACTGGGAAGAACAAACACAAAGATCACTTATGCTATCTGTAGGCTCCCTGAAAGTCAATAGATCTAATTTCAGTGCTTTCCAGGGTGGGAGAAAAGCCAGGCAAAGAGGCATGCAGAGAAGCTCTGAAATACTGTTAGTGTTGGAAAGCAACAAGGGAACCCAAAGGATTCCACATCCCTGGAAGTGTTCAAGGCCAGGTTAGACGGGGTTTTGAGGAAGCTGGTCTAGTGGAAGGTGTCCCTGCCATGGCAGGGGAGTTGGAACTGGATGATCTTTAAGGTCCCTTCCAACCCAACCCAGTCTGTGGTTCTATGAAAAAGAAGTAAGTGTTAAAATCTTACCAGCTTTTCAATGCACAGTGGGTCACTAAGTAGATGTTTCTTGTGGTCACAGTATAGGACTCTAAACCAGGGATAGCACTGAAGGAGTCGTACTTTCCTAAAATCTTCCAGTGCACAGCTGGTAAACACAAACCTTTTACAAGCACCAGAAGCTCAAGAGCCTATGAGGCCAAGATCAGAAGATGAGTGTAAAATGGCTCAGAGCTCATTCACTTCACTGGAGCTTGGAAAATTTACTGTTGTGCAAGATGTAATTAAGGATTTTAAAGCCTCTGTTTCACACAACTTGTTTAGTCCTGACAGAGCTCATTAATGAGTCCCACAGGATTATAAAATAGGAACCAGAGTCCTGCATGATGAGGTTTTGAAACACAGATCCTACCTGTTCCCAGTTGTGATCAGTGGCTTCTCGGGGGGTGTGGTTGATATCAGGGGTACTCCCAGGTCATGAGAAATTTCATCCTCCCCCTCATGTAGCAGACTTTCTTCTGCTTCTCCACCACATGTCTTCTTTTTCCCTCCAGCTCCTGCTGATGCCCCATCAGTGATATTCCCAAAGTTACCTAGAGACACATGGTTACAAGTGAAGAGATTACTAGTTTGGAAGGGGTAAAACTAAATGAGGTTTAAAATACCCAGAATGACCAGTCATAGCAGTGGAAAGTATTTGTCTCTTGCTGTTCATTAGCTGTTCTGGCCACACCACAGTTTATAAAGGTCCTGACAAGTCCCAGTGACTTTTCAGACTCCAGGACAGTGCTTCCTTATTTGCCCTATATGAAATATAGATACATACCTAGTATACTACCCCACATCAGTAAGTGATGCAATCCCAGTTTGTTAGACCCCAGGACCTTCTGCTTTTGCTAAAGAAATTCAGAAGCAAAATCAGTAATGCTGGTGAAATTTCTAGACCCAGGAGCCTGAATACATGTTTGATTTACACAGTAAATGTATGTCTTCTTTGCAACATATGGATGATCATTTCAAAGTCTGGTCTCAGAAGTGCTTAAGCTCATTTTCAGACAAGGAAATTGCATAGTAGAGTTGCAGAGTTAGTAATAACAATGCTTTGAGGCCCCAGCTTCAGGACTAATGCCAGACAACTCTGCTAATGACACAGCCATCCTCTCTGATAGGATTTTGCCTTAAAGGGCAATTATTAGCACTAGGAATGAGGTGCATCCATCAGACTGGAAATTACCACCTTTATGGGAGACAGGCAGAAAACATTCCCTGTAGGAGAAGGATGTGCTAAGTCACCCAGTACGACATCTTGATCTGAACTTTTGGTTCAGCCTTTCACTCCAAATTTGGACGCAAATTTCAACTGCACAGGTAGCTGGTAGATATTCAGGTCCAGAATTGAAAGCCAGATTTATCTTTAGTCCTACTTCTGACAAGAATCGGTAGAATTTCTTGCCCAGCTATACAAATTAGTTTAGTGACATTCTCAGCTCTGCTTCATAAATTTCAGCAGGAATCAGTATCACTCATTGATTGCCCTGTTTGTTAAAGGCATCTCTACCTGCACACATAGCCTTACAGTTGAAACTTTGAATATCTTTGAATAGCTTTGAAACTATCCACTCAACGTTCATGAAAATGCCTTCATTTTCTCTTTAGTTTGCTCCTGGGGATAATTCAGCTTCACCATGAGGAGGCCACTCACACTCTACAGACCTGCTTCACTCAGAAAGACAACAGGACTTACCAGGAGGATGCATGCATTTTGAGGCTTGGCTGTACATGACCCCTGTGCTACACTCATAGACACACATGTAGGTAAGCAGGGTTGACCAAGACTGTCCACATGGATCCTCCCTGCAAAGGGGCTCCTTCACAGCCTGTGACTGACTTTAATGGACACCATGGAATTAACTCTGCCCTGGCGTAAATTATTTGAGTTTTGTCTGCCAAGCAATTAGGAGGCTAAATGCTGAGTTAGTTGTTGCATGTAGTGGGAGAGATGATTTGTATTAATACAGGGCATCTGAGAGTAGAGACAGCTAGGTATCAGTATGCCCAGCTTGACTGCTATCCAGAGAAATGAAGATCAAGAGTTTATTCAAATGTAAGTCCTATTATGAAGCTGACCCCTGAACACTGAGATACAGTCACCAACAACACATAGCATCCCCTTGCTCTTGACACTCCCTCTCTGCTTTGGAAAAGATCTTATGTCATGGGTTCACCAAACTACACTTACCAACAGAAACCTCAAAGGTTATTGGCTTGTCCCCAAGCTTCCTATCAATCATTGTGGCTTCAAAAAATGTTCCAAAGAGAAGGAATTCCTCAAATTTCTCTTCATAGATCTATTGGATAAGAAGGGGTCAGAAAAAAACACATTTATTACACCTTCTACTCTTTTTTACAGAACATAAGGAGCTCTGTAAGTCTCTAGCAGCTGTGTTACTGTCAAAGATACATCACTCCAAGGAGGCACAATTTGCAGGAAGAAGTAATATTTCTTCTCTGAGAAAGTGATATGATTGGAAAAAGAGATAAGCCTGTGTGACTTTGGGTTTGCAATATTGTCCAGTTAGATCATAACCAATTACATTAAAGTCATTACCCCTCACTTCATACTCTGCTCACTAGTGGTTACTGTTAAATGTCTTCAGCATCTTCACATACTCTTGTATCATCATCTGAACTATACATCTGTGGCAATTCAAGGGCACTCTTTTAGTGCAACAGCAACAGAACATCACTATCCTAATATAAATCATGTATCAGTGAGTGTGGCAGCAGTCTTTCTTTGCAGTAGTAAATGCAATTACAACAGTAATGCATCCAGAGAGGAGGGTGCTTGCCCAGCTCTGCTTTCCCCAGGATGACTTGAACCTACTGCCCAAGTGTTTGTACTACCAAGACTTCGATCGTGCTCGAGGTCAAGAACTTTGGCACTCAACCTCCAGTGACACCAGTAAGACACAAAGATTTCTGGTATCCACAGTTTAGATGGTAGCCCTGTGCAAAAGCCTACTGAAACCAAGGAGCCCTTTATTTCATTTATCCCACTGTGTTTTAAAATACAGGCCCAAAGGTGGGGTGGGGTGCTGTCCTCTTCTCTTTGCTTTCCCTGGCATCACAGCACAGAAACCAATAGCCGAATAACCTTGTTTTCAGCTTTTGACAGAATTTGTAAGCACAGGAACAAAAGGGTCTCAGCACAGCAGCAAATGCTGAGAAGTGAAAAGACCTTTTGTGGAGTTTTAAGGGTCTGCTAGACTCTGTTTATATCTGTTGGAGACCCAGCGTCTCCCTGTCCCTGGCACACACTCTCACTCAAGGAAGCCAGCTGACACCGCTAGTGCTCGTGTCATCAACAAAACAAGTTATTAGCCCCGAATGAAGACCAAACTCAAAGGAGATACATTTTATGTTTTGTGTTCTATCCACATTTACCCTGTGACTGCAGCAGTCTCTCCAATGCAAACCCTACTTGTTTCACAGCATGCATACCAGCATAAGGAAGCCCATTAGGCAAGATAAGTACAAGCTACTTTTGCTTGAGTGAGGCAATGAATAAAACATAGCTGTGTATTAATATTTGTTTCCCTGACTTCTGCAAATCAGAAACACCTTTTGACACAGCCCATGATCTCCTAATTTTGAAAAACCTCTCCTACACACAGTAAAAGGGCATAAGTCTTCAGTGAATGGATAGCAGTGGCACATATCAAAGCTAACAACACAAACAGATCGCAGTACCAGAGTAGCTTTAGCTTCCCTGCACCATAATGATTTTCAACACAAACCCAAAGTATAGGCTGCCTAATAAAGCCGAGGCTCAGAGACTACTACACAGATATCTATCTCCCATTATAAAGAACGCAAATTGCAAATGTCTGATATCTTTTTGCTGCCAGAATGGGTCAATAAAGTTGTGCTGTGGGGCTGGGTAATTTGCCTCTGTTGTCTCAGAGGCTCCACAAGACATTTTTCACCTTATTTGTAATGCCTTCAGCTCCTGTTTTTATTTTCAGAGAGTTGTAATACAATTAGTATGTCTACTGTAGCAAGCAACATCGTTGAATGTTAAAACCAAAAATATTAAGCGTCACTGTATTATGTTGTTGCCTTTTATTCATCCTGTGTTTGAAAGTGAGGCACAGTAGCCAGAGATAAATCCTTTTTATTACTTTTAATATTTATTGGTGTTACAGCAGGGTTCATTCCTCTACCTGGAGTATTTAGCTAATACCTAAGACCACAGTGTTTGAGCCACTCACAATAATGGTTTTCTTCCATTTTAAGGAAAATCTGTATGGAAATACATTTATTTTCATGTCACCTCTATCACATTCTTCAGAGAAGGACTGAGGGAGAGCTTTATGAGTATATAAAGCAAGATGAGGGCACAGGTTCACACAATTAACTTGCAATTATCCATGTTACTTCTCCTTGATGTTCCTTGACCTGTTCCAGCTAGCAGTCATACCAGCAATGCCAGGACACAGGTCAAGGAAGAACACTTGTCAAGGGTAAGCCTCTAGACCAAAGAATAATTACTCCTATCCTATTTACTTGTAGAGTTGGGAGTCTGAAGACCAAGAATTAGATCTAATAAAGGATATGAGTGTCTTAAGCACTGAAGTGGGACTCCCATTACAAAAGCCAAAATTTTGATCAATTACATACTGAAGTGGGAAGAAAAGTGGTTATGAGAATATTTTTCTTCCTATTTATTGAGTAAAAAAAAATTGAGCTTACATATGCACCAATGTGCTGTTGCTTCCAGAAAGTGATGTGATGGAGCAGAGAATCAAAGCTTAAGGGCTGGCTCAGGACCTGAGCCCACATACTCTGCCTCAACCACACAACCTTCTCAATGCATCGTAGCACAGATCTCCCCATGACATAACCCAGTAAAATAGGTGGAGTTAGGAAAGTAACATCACTAAATGCCAGTGGAGACTGAGCTAGTGATTTGCAGCCCCCCTTCTAAAGAGAGTAGCAATCTAAAACCATATTGACAATGCAGGGTTAAAGGAGGAGATAAAACAGACTAGGCTGTACCTCTGCATTTGTACAAATCCTATGTGAGTGATTCCCCACTGACTCCAATTGAAAACTACTGATTTTCTCAGATGTAGGAAATTAGACTTCATAATTGCCATCTGCCCTCATTGGACCTCTGTCATTTAGCAGATAAATCATATTGTCATTTAGTGGATGGATCGGAAGGAACACATGGACGCACCTAGTGCATATGGGACAACAGAACAGGAGATTCAGTTTTATGGAAACCAAGTCCTGCTTGAGATATTTTTATGCTTTACAGGTATACATTAATGCACCATTTGTACTGCATTATTATGGGAAGATCCCAAGACTATGGTTGAATGTTGAAGCTATAGGAAGAATGTAAAAGCAGTATTACATGACCTGAATTCAAATACACACATCAGTGCCACCCTTGGAGGTTTACAGCCACATGTCAATCAACCTCTTATCTCATACCAACCTCTGAAGGCACATCAAATGACTCTACTTCCACTTCAGTTGAGTTCATCTTATCTGAAGGAGAAGCTGACTTGCGATCCTCTCCTGCTTTCTCAGTTTTGTCCTTCCATTTGGGTGCTTTGAAGTCTTTATCTTTAGACGGTAATTTGATTTCCTTGATAATACTTGAAAACTTCGACTCATGGGCTCCTCCTGAAAGTATCTCCACAGCAATCTGAATGAAGAGACGTCCCCTAAAGGAGACCCCTTCTCCAAAACCTTCGTTAAGCTCCTGGTGGTCATCCATGAGGCTGTGGTTCCTGGGTGAGCCATACAGATTGATCCAGGCAGGCCCAAAGGTAGGCAAAAACCCTATAGATAAAGCACCTTAAATGGCATTTTTGTTAGGTGTTACGTGCACTCCTTACTGTCTGCTCCAAGAAATCTTGCCTCTTGCACATCAAAAGCCAAATCTAGACCCATTTCTATGCAGGTGAGGACCACCTCATATAGAGCACTCTTTTGGAGGGCAATTCTTAGGCCCAAGGAGCCCTGCCTGAGAATCTCAGGGACTCTGCCAGTATGGAGTTCTTTCTCAGAAGGTGTTCATATCAAAAGTGCTGCGACATTTGCACCTCTTGTAAAAACAGCTTGTTCCCATAAACTGAGGGTTGAGACATGATGGAAGTGGAATGGAGACTTTCTCACCCTGTCGAAACTCTTCCGAAGCCCATGCCACTACTCAGTTTATGTGATTCATCTTTTATTTTGTGATTAAGGACTCAGATACACATTTGAATTGCCAAGTTATGGAGCTACTTTGCTGAGCTGTGATAACTATGTTCCTCCTTGGGCTGTGATAACACCCAACTGAGCTTTACCTAAACACTTTGCTCTTACTGGGTGGATCAAAAACACATGCTTGCTTTACCTATGATTTTTACTTTGGGCTTTCACTGACTGACAGAAACCCACATGATCTATAAACTTACATCAGACATCCATAATAGACTAGACTATTGCCATAGTCACAAAGAAGTACCAAATTAAGCAGCAGCCCTGTAACAGGAAGTTGGTGGTAGACCGCTGGTAGAGCACAATGTAACATAACTTCAAATTAAGGAAGAGAAGGTGTCTCAGAACCAACAAAAACTATGGATGTTTGCTTGAGCTCTGGGCATTTCTAAAATGGGATTAGCCATGCCCAGATCCCAAGCAAGTAGATTTTACTTTTGGGCATATTCTGGAACATTTTCGCCTTTACCTTTGTCACCATCTTGTTCATTTGATATTTTCTTCAGGTCAATGAAGTGGGTGGCTAAGGCCACATCATTCATGCTGCCTTCATCCCAGACCTGGATTTTGACTCTTCGGCAGAGTGGAGGAAACATTTCCTTAAAGATAATCTGTTCATGCCATACTGGATCTGCACAGTTCTTCTGCACTGTTGTCCGACCCTGAAATGAGAGTCCAGCAAACTTAACCCCAGAGGGGTCAGAGTCTGGAGAATGGAAACAAGAATGGCACAAACTGTGCTTAGCAATATCTCCCCAGTCATTTTTAAAGCACAAATACCCTATCTTGAAAGTACTTCAGCTTTTCTATCAGCTTGTTTACTTTCCCATCCATAGCCAGTAAAAGACCACATTAAGTCTAAAGAATTCTCACTTGCACACAGCGGAGCCTGAAATAGGGCCCTCGTGCACAAAGCATATCTGTGAAGCCAGACTTTGGCATTTCTGCTGCAAACTGCATATCTTCAAATGGCGTTTGAAATACCTGGGTAATGGCAATGTAGCAGTTTGTCTCATAAAAGATTAAATTCATTACAGCTGCCAGGCTGCATGTTCCAATGGAAATACTTTAAATGAGGCAATTTATCTAGTATAAAATATGATTACTGTGGCTCACATTCTGGGCATATGCCTGTGTCCTAGGGAGGTAGAAAACAGTGTTATTTCTTGTAGCTTGAAAGAGACAGCAGAACCATATCACCATCTTTTACTTTCACGTTTGGCGGGGAGAACCGAGAACTCTAAACCCATATTTTACACACCCAGGTGCAAACCCACATTAGTGACCTATTTTTGCGTCTTCTTCAGCCCTCTATTAAACCTAAGGTAGCCGCATGTGTCTGACCATTTTAATACATACTAGTTGGAGATGTAATGTTCTGCAATTTGGATTTACAATACAACACATTTTCAGCACCAAGTGCCTTGTCCTCATGCCTGAAACATCTGTAAAGGACTAACTGGAGTTTCCGACTTCCTTGCACACAGAAAGCATTGCTGGCTTAAAATGGTTTCCAGTTTGATTCTCTTCTTATTTACACCAAGAATCAAGACAAACTCCCTGGCATGGTTCTTAATGGACGTGACCCAGAGGAACCAGGCTGTTGGAGCCTCTCTGCTCTCACTTTCTACCAAAGTCAGAAGGTTCCTCTTAGCAGCTCTCTGTAGCACCATGTTTGATATTGAAAGACCTCTGGGAGAAAAGAAGATAGGCAACACTGAGATGGAGACTAATCAAATGCTTCCTCTTCTGAAACCCATAGAAAAGCTGCAAGAGTCCTGAATTACAGCAGAATAATTCAGAAATAAATACACTACCCTAAAATCCAGACTGAACTACACGTATTTCTTTTACTGCTTCCTTTTTTCAGTCTAGGTAGACCAGAACCACTTACCTAATACCACACTAGGTAATCTGCTGTCTTGTAACCTGATGTTTAAGTAACAGATCTACAAAATTCTCTTTCCCCTCTTGCTGCCTTAATCCAACCTACTGCTGTGAGGCTGATATTAGATGAACTAGCATTTGATGTTTCCATCACTTTGCTCCTGCATGATTTAAGAACTGAAAATTTTCTTTCTGATGTCAGAAATATGTGTATTACTCAATGTATGAAACTATGAGTTAAAAGACATCAGCATAATCACCCGCTGTAGCACAGCTAATGGAAAAGAAAGCCTACATTTGTGATCAAGAAGATCCCAATTACCATTTGACCTGCAAACATGACCACCACATAGGGATCCACAAGGTCCTTACTGTCTCCTATGAATGCTTTGGTGACATTGGCCATGATGCTAGAGTTCATCTTTGGAAGTCCTTCTGCTTTGTAGATTCTCACATAAAATCTGGCCCATGGTCTTTCAGATGGAAAACCTTTGGGGATCAAGAGGTTCCTGAAAGAATAAAGAAACCATTTCCTGAACACTGAAAACTAAGATAGTGAAGTGATAGCTCCATCTTAGCAATTGAAAACTAAGATAGTGAAGTGATAGTTTTTCCAACAAAATTGTTATCTCAAGTTAGCTTGCATCCTGAGAAGATACAAAAAGGTGAATGAATTTGTTTCTGCATCTACACTAAACACTTTCTGGTTACCATGAGAAAATGATACAGCATCATTCAGCAATCTTGTCTGTGATGCAGAACCAGGCCCAGTTAGACCAGGGTTCTTAGGAACTTGTCCAGTAAATTCTGAATATCTCCAAGGATGGAGATTCCCCACTCCCTCTGGGTCCGTGTCATATTTGACCACATTCATGGTAAAAATAAAAAAGGTTCTGTTCTGAAATTCCCTTGTTCTAACCTGCATCCGATGCCTCTCATCTTTGTGCTATGTTCCTCCGAATAGAGTCTGGCTCTGACCTCTTCATATAGAATACCCCAGAACCTCCTCTTCTTAAGGCTCTAAAAACCAACACCATGACCCCTGTCACACCTTTTCTTGTAGACCACATGCTCTAGCCTTCCATGCCCTTGGTGACACTCCATGGACATGGCCCAATATGTCAGTACTGACCAGAAACATTGCTCCTGTAAAATTTAAAGTATGCTGGCAGCATACTTTACAGCCTTAAACTTCTATATTTTACAAGGAGAATGCTACACTTGAGTTTATCTAAGGATATGCAAAGTATCCATGCACTCACATCTGACAGGGGAGAAGGAATGGCTTTTCCTCATTTTTTTTTCTTCTTACTTCACTGCTCTTCAGAAATATTCCAGAAATATTTGTCTGGTTTCAGATAAAGGAACTTTCTTTCAGGGATAACCTGGAACTTATCCACCAAGCACAGTCAGCCCTATCAGCTGCAGAGAAGTACCCTAACATGGCCTTTTTAGTTGAGAGGATTATAAAATCTCTCCTTGAGCTCATCAGAACCTCCAGATATACAATGCTATCCTGCTATTAACTGTAAGTTAGTGAGGAAAGGACTAAAAGGAGGGTAGAGGACTCGTTGAATCAGAATAGTTTGGGTTGAAAGAAACTTTCAAAAGTCATCTAGTCCAATCCCCCTGCAACGCACAATGAGCACTTAGTAAAGAAGAAAGCAGTAAAAAAGAAAATTTTGCCATACTTTTCAATCTGCTCCTCAGTATCAGCTGTTTTCTGCATAGCTTGTATTGCATCACCTTTCCCAGTCACACCGATGTCACACTTCAGGTACCCCTTGGCTCCCGTCCTAATGTCAGTAGGGTCTGTGAGAAGTGCCCACTTATCACAGAACTGATGACCTGTAAGATGGACAAACTTTAACACCCAAATAGAGGATGCTAAAATTGCAAATACTTCTCCTCTCCCCTCCCAGAAAGGACACTGCAAACATCTGTGGTTTCAGAAGGATCATGCTGAAGCACACTTGTTTACCAGGCACATCTAGAGGGTTCAAACTGCTGTGTGACCAAAAAGGCAAACAAAGGATTGATCTAGAGCTCACCAGGAGCAAGCTCACTTTCATCAATGGTTACAGACATCAGCGACTAAAGACCAATGGAAGGTTTGGTGAGATTTCAGCGGCTGAATTAAGGCTTTATGATTAAAGGCCAACTTTTCTGATGAGAACTGACTGAAGGTCTCAGAACTCTGTCAGCAAAACCCTTGCTGGGACCTGTGGCCAGGCATAACATTGGCAACCAGCTGAGAAAGGGAGGAAGGAGGGTGGACAGCCGTCAAAGGAAGAAGCAGCAGCCAGAAGCAGCTTCAGCTCCATCTTAGCAATAGGAAAAGGCACAAGACAATTGACCCACAACAGCCCTTGCTGCAGCCCTGTTTTAGCAACCCCACTTGAGCAAGGTCCTTAAACCTTACATTAAGTTGTGGGCCACCACCTTGGGCATGTAAAGAAGTGGGAGGGACAGACCAGAGTGTACCAGGGATATGAGCTTCAGGTCAACACCACCCTCCTGTAATAATGTGAGCAGGAAATATGAGACAGGATTTAGAAACAAATGAGGTCTAAGTACAGATATTGACTGCTCACTTCAGCCAAGCCATTTCTCCCTATTGACTCTTGTAGGAGCCCTGAAGAGAGGGTGGCCGGAATGATTGTACCTTTTGTGTAACTGGGTGACATCTATAATAAGTGGCCTAAATATGTTAATTCCCAAAGACTGAGAAGATACAAGGTCCCAGAGCAATTGTGGAAGAGAGAAAGATGAATAGGCTTTGGATGGTTATGAAAAAAAAATATCAAAACCAGGGTAGGTGATATTTTCTTAGCTTCAAATTTCAGGCACTGGAGAGCTCTGAAGTCGGGTCAAGGCCACCTTTCTGCCATCTCCTTCTCTCTCTCATTGCTCCTCTTCTCGTCTCATGCTCTCCTAACAGTTCCTTCCACACTCCATCAAGCTCTCATTCCCTCCACCCCTTCTGTTCCAACACACATAGCAGAGCTTTGGATGCTCTGTAATGAATGAATGGAATTAGGTTTTGCAGAACACTCAGCTGCCCACTCTGATTCCCTAAAGAAAAGCCATCCTTGCTAGAGCTTCCTACTTGTCAAGGTGTTTTCAGTGGTGAACTTTTTGCCAAAAATCTGGCTGATACTCTGGTACAAATAGGAAAACAACCCTTCCAAATACCCTGTTGAGTTATCCATTGACATAAACCACAATCGTCTAAGTAGAAAAGCAGCATACCTCCCTCTCCTCTACTTCCCTGCCTCACCTCTCATTTAACAGACAAAAAGAGCAAACATGTACCACTTACCTGGCTGATCATACACCATCCCCACATCTACTTTGAAGGAGCCTATCAGCATGCTCCCAATCAGTTTATTGTGCATAACCTGTTAGAAAAAGGCTGGTTAAAGAAGGTCACTCTCTTTCTTCCCAGTCAGCATAAGAAAGAGCAATCTAAAGATCCCATTGGGTTCAGAGGTAATAAGCAGCAACATCCAGCATCATCTAAAACTGGGTGTACACAGCCACAGAAGATACAGCAAGCATTTTAAATCTATCCTTTACCCAATATTATGCTAATTTAGAAACCAACATAGCTGCATCCAGGTGGAATCAGACAGGTTCATTCCGGGTCCCAGGATTATATACAGCAGGAATCAGATGGATGTATCTTCAGAGCAGATGCAGTTATATTACTTATCCTGGCAGTTATAAATAAACCATAATTAATATAAGCACATGGGGCATAAATGGTTTCACACGAGGCTGCAGAAAATATATAACTTTCTGTGCAATAGCTGAATTGCCATAAGAACAGAGTACACCCAGAGGAGAAAGAACTGAGGGTTTCTTTGCAATTCCAATGTGCACATAAAAGACTTTGTTCTGATTTATCCCTCACAATATTAATGAAATCAGAGAAGTCATATAGATGTAAAAGAGAAAGAAGCAGGCCCCAGTGAGTCTGTCTCCTTATCCTTCCTGCCAAGTAATGAGTTTAATTTAATTTAATTTAATTTAATTCAAATTTAATTAATAATTTTCCTATGTCATGATTCCTGGATCTAATTACTTCTGTGCCTGGTTTTCAAATACATGCATGTGCTTCAATCTACAGACAAAGCAGACTCTAGCAACATCTTCTAAGGGAAGGCTGGCTCTGAAACTGTATTTCTCAATAAATCAATAACGTATCTAAATAACTTAAAAAGATGAAACCTATTTTTTCATTGTGGAAAAGCTCCTGAAAGAAGGCTGAATTGTCTTGACACCTTTGCTAAGCTGAAAAATGAAACTAAGCCCATGGGACTCATGTCCACATAAGGTCAATCTAAATGCTGCAGCTGAACAACCAAGCCTCTGAGGGCACTTCAGGAATCTGGAAGACATCATATCCTGGCTTTGGACCTACACATCCTCCATTCTAGGGTGATGAGGCACTGGAATGGGTTGCTCAGGGAAGCTGTGAATGCTCCATCCCTGGCAGTGTTCAAGGCCAAGTTGGACAGAGCCTTGGATGGCATGGTTTAGTGTGAGGTGTCCCTGCCCATGGCAGGGGG
>JANRGW010006462.1:0-30235 GCA_024733675.1 Psilopsiagon aymara
TTGACACACTTGTGAGGTGGGCTGATGCCAACCTGATGAAGTTTAGCCATGACAAGTGCAAGGTCCTACACCTGGGTGGGAGCAATCCCAGGAACAGCTACAGGTTGGGCAGAGAAGAGATTCAGAGCAGCCCTGTGGAGAAGGACTTGAGGGTGCTGGTCGATGGAAAAATGAACATGAGCCGGCTTCAGTGTGCTCTTGCAGCCAAGAAAGCCAACCGTATCCTGGGCTGCATCCAAAGGAGTGTGACCAGCAGCTCAAGGGAGGTGATCCTGCCCCTCTACTCGGCTCTTGTGAGACCTCACTTAGAGTATTGTGTGCAGTTTTGGTGTCCTCAACATAAAAAGGACTTGGAACTGTTGGAACAAGTCCAGAGGAGGGCCATGAAGATGATCATGGGACTGGAGCACCTTCCGTATGAAGGTAGGATGAGAAAGTCAGGGCTGTTCAGCCTGCAGAAGAGAAGGCTGCATGGAGACCTCAGGGCAGCCTTCCAGTACTATAGGGATGCTGGGGAGGTACTCTTCATTAGGGACTGTAGTGAGAGGTCAAGGAGTAATGGGTTCAAACTTAAACAGGGGAAGTTTATATTGGATATGAGGAAGAAGTTCTTTACTGTAAGGGTGGTGAGGCACTGGAATGGGTTGCCCAGGGAAGTTGTGAATACCCCATCCCTGGTGGTGTTCAAGGCCAGGTTGGACAGAGCTTTTTGTGATATGGTTTAGTGCGAGGTGTCCCTGCCCATGGCATGGGTGTTGGAACTTGATGATCTTAAGGTCCTTTCCAACCCTAACTATTCCATGATTCCATGATTCTATGATAAACCATTAGAGGGAAATATTTTCATAATGTGAGAATTTACAAGAAGAATGACATATTCATATTGCAATATGCTGCTAAAGTGTGTCTGTAACCCAGCATGAATAGTAATATACCTAAATGGTTACATCCTTGGTGTCATCTTGTATTTAAAAGGACAGGGGTTTTGCTACCTGTGAATGCAAACAAGGAATGTAAAAATTGTATAATTTTATACTGCAGGTTCTAAACACATTAGTCTGCTCAAAATTTATTGAGTAGTAAGGAAAAATACACCATTCTTGAATGTGATCTAGCCACATGATACTAACAATGCAAGTGTATATATGTCACCATTTTATAGCAAAAATGATCGTTCAGCTTTCAAATATGAGGAAAGGCTGTCTCCCAAATCCAGAGGCAAAGACTATGGTTCTATTTGGGGATTAACATATGTACCCTTTGGACTCCAAAAAGCTATGGGCCTTTTAATTTGGGGAGATATTTCATATTTCATGCTCCTTTTGTTTCCCTCGAATACCTGGAGCATTTCACTCTATTTCAGAGAGATTTTTAATTTATTCCAGTAACTGTAAGAGATGGAAAAAAAAGGACTGTGCATGAAACGATAAGTACAGGTGTATGAATATTATTGATACCAATTCATTCTTTCTTCATAGAGAAGGGAAAAACATGAAAAACTACCCAAGAATAAGCTATAACTGCTCTTCACAAAATGTATAAAACCTCATTTAACCAATACTAAGAACAGTTTAATCAGCAATATGTGCTGTCATACAACTCTACCAGACTACAGCATTTAAAAAGTGGCACCCAAATGCATGCAGGATGTAGACGGTGCTGTCAGGAGTAGTTCTCATCTGGTGAGGAAGTCTTGCTGCATCTTTTTTCTTTTGAAGGGGTCAGGTCTATGTGTCAAGTATGAGCAACAGTATACATAGATATATGATTCCACATTTTGATCATAGGCAGTCGGCTGTTATTAATTTTTTCCATTATTTTAATCTAGATTCATTAGAAAAATTACCAGTGGAGTATGTTCACAGTACAAAACAGTACACAGAAGTTGACAATAACAGAGGGTTGAAAAGATACATTCACTCTAATTTGTAGATTAGATCATTAAATGAATGACACAAATATTTATCAAATATAAACTTGAATTCTGTCCCAGTTTATACAAGTATAAAGTAAAAGGGTGCCACTACTGGAAGACAGCCAGATAATTTCATTCATCATAGTCTTGCAATTTCATCGACCAATCAAAATTAAAATGATGCTTAATAGCCAACAATATATGGTGTCATTAACATGTAAAATTACGCTTCTTGCTCTCACTTCAAACCCTTTTTCATGTTTCTTACTATCATACTAAAAAAGAATTTAGTTAAAATGAAATCCTTGTAAATGAAAAATGCTCTCAGGCTTATCAGGTGAAAAGGGTGCGGGTCCTATATGAGTGACTGAAGAAATTGCACTTTTTGCCTACTTCCCTCACCTTGAGAATAAATTCATATTGTTTTTAAATGTTGCAGGTTTTGTTTGCCTTAAAGTGGCTGCTTTAAGCAGGTGATGTGTGCCAGTTCAAGAAGCAGCAAGTGAACCAAAAATCCCTAGGCAGTGCAGACGTTCAAGAACCTGAGTAATAAGCTTCAGTCACATAAGCTTTGGCAAATAGAAGGAAAGATTTCCTGAGCTTAAAGACACTTTCCAAAATATTTTTGTTTCTATTTTCATAAACTCCTAATTTTTTTAATATTGTAATTAAAAATGCAATTTCTTTTACATTGTTAAACTGTGCTTGAGTATCATTACAACTGAAGCAGATACTACAGCATTTGAAAGAGTATCCAAGACTTCCAAGCGCCCATCTTACCATTTTCTCCTAGTAAGTCATAATCTACAACAGCAGAGATAATTCAAGGAAAGAACAACATTCCTGCTGTAGTGTAGAATCTCTATTGACCTGCATCTCTCTTCTTTTACTGAGTTCTTGATTAGACCAAGGGCTTTTGGAATCCCCAACAATAAATTACATGGTAAGAATCTTGTACCCATGCATGCAACACAATGTTTGCCTCAGAAACTGCACAGGAAAACAAAGTTGTGGCTTGCAAACCTGTCCCTGTTTCATGCACTGTTGGAATGAAATAAACTACTTCTCTTGCGTTTTCCTTACTATGCCATAAACACCTTTCTGCAAAGAAATTTGCAAAATATTTTAATGGCAACTTCGGAAAAATAGTTTTAATATCAACATTTGGAAAAGTAGGCCATCTTTTATTCTGTAAATACAGTCATGTACCTCAAGTGCAAGTATGTTTGGTTACATGATTCAGTTCCTAGTAATATTTTCTTCAGTTTGATGTGTTAAAGAAGAACCACCCTACTTATAATTAAGCTGTAATGATGAAGGGATGTGTCATCATAACTATACCTTCTGATGTAGAAATTACAAACACTAGATTTCAACTGCAAGCAGGTAACAATAAGAATGAAAGCAATTGGCTTTGAATATTAAGAGCAAATAAATCCATAGAGTGTAGACACAAGAACCAGAAAGAATCACATCTGCCTGTGGTTATCTTATGGACTACTTTTTTTCGTAATGTTTAAAAAATGGCCTCCGTTAAATCACTCAGTTATGGAATTTTCTTAGACTTAAATTTTGTTTCTAATGGACACTACTGGATGAGAGGCTTGTTTTTTTTCTTTCCACAAGAAGGAATCTGGAACATTGCCTCAGCTCAGCAAAATTTGGTCTAAGAGCAAAGTGGAGGACCATTTCATTTGCTAGCAAGCTTTTATTTGTAGTGATTTTGGTCTGTGAGGATAGTTTGAATTGAAATTAAAGGAAATTTGAAAGAATTGTTTTGTTCACTCTTGAAAGGGAAAAATGAAGACAAAAGAGTACTGGTGACACACAGTAAAGTTCACTCTGACAGAGCTGGTAATAAATTGCTTTCTATATTCTTTGCAAATAAGATGGAAGAAACGATATGTATAAAATGCAGCAATGAAGGTTTAAGCTCGATGTTACGAAAAAAATACCATTGAGACGATAAAGTAATCAAATTGGTTAAAAAAGTGGAGGAGTTCAGATTTTCAAGGGCTTGATTAGACTAGCATCAGCCAAGAATTGTTCAGCTATAACTGTTTCTGTCCTGAGGCAAACAAATACACTAAGAGACAAGATAAGGCTCTGTTCAGCCTTATTCTTGCTTTTACAGTCTTCCTGAAATGAAAAATATTTTTATTTGAACATCTGTAACGTGCAACATGTTAGAAAAATATGAAATATTCGATTTTTTTTTAAATATATTTCAAAATGATCAGTTAGATAATCACATAAAAGAACCCTAATCAGGGTTTCACTAAAGGTTTTTGGTGTGGATGAACTCCCGTTTTTCACACAAATAGTTTTGCTTAGCTAGTTCTGAATCCAAGTTAACTGCTCATTAATTCTTTCTTTCCCAGAGATTTTCTAAAATCTGTATCACAAGTTTCCTTGGTAACAACAGCCAGCATGATATTCTACGATACCTAGTCATTAAACTGCACAAAAGCATGAATCCTGAACCTCTATGTCCATCTAGGAGGATAAGGAGAGGCTAGAGGCAAGCCTATTTCCCCACATATAGATGACCCTGCACCAAGCACATGTCAAAGGCAGATGATGAAGTTGGTGACTGCACCCTATGGCACACTGGATACATGGATAGATTCACCTGGGATTTACCACTGCCATTTCAGCTGTGAAAGATGGAACTCCAGGCAAGCACAGCTGCAACTTTTGAAGTAAACTATTTGCCTAAACTGGCAAGGCTTTTTGCTGCCCTGAAAACACTTAATCCAGCCAATATTTATCAGAGAAAAAGAAAAATGCTTTCATTTTTTATCTTTACACTTTATAATCTCATCATTATTATCTTTTATTAAGGAACAGCCCAAATTTTTAGTCATTATGAGCTGGTTTGTGCTTAATAAATGCCTGAAAAAAGAGACAATCTAACTCTACTAACTTAAATCACAGATCTGGTTCTTTATTTCAGTTACTCACAGTGATAATTGACTTATTTGTAAGTCAACTAAACCATTGTAATAGGTGGTTCATGACATGATAGTAGAGGCAGCACCTTCAAGGTGATGGAAATCTCTTTTCTGAAAGTAAAGGAGGCCGGTGTCTACCATCCCAGCAATCTGAGAAAGACTATGCTGAATCAGAAAACCCATACAATGGAAGATGGCTCTCAGCTACAGGGCAAGGGCAATGTCCCCATTGATTTTAGGTAAGAATATATAAAGTGACGAACCACAGCTGGCACAAAGGAAGATGAACTTCTCCTAACAATAAGAAAGGGAGAGGGCAGTCTCCATTATTGATAAACAGCTACATCAGCTAAGAGAATCAACTGGCTGTGTAACTGTTTGTTCTTGAGTTATTCAAAGGAATGCAAATATATGTCTTCCTGAGACAGCTAGACTAGCCTGGGGAAGTATATGTGGCTCAGCCCAGCATTAAAGTATGAAAACCAAAAAAGGAACAAATAAATACATCTTGTGCTATACATTAAACCTTCAATATAGTTTATGTCTGATAGAACATGATCAGAGGGCACTGGATTCAGGACAAGAAAGGTTATTTCACCATGAAGGCATGGTGATCTGAATAACACATTCAGTTTGTTTTTCCTATCCTGGTTTTGGAGCTGTTGGAAGTATTCAGTATCAGTTATCAACTTCTTTACCACACACTTCAAAAAGTCCATACTAAATATTGTGTAAACCTTAAGTTTTTTCTACAGCAATATAAATTCTCACACAAATCTGCTTCTTCAAGAAAGCAGAATATCCTGGAATACAAAGAGTAGTGACTCCTTAGTTTGATTCTTTCTATGTTTCTGATTTCGACAGAAATATGCATGCCGTTCCACTGCTGAAATAGTGCACTTAGCAATGAAGTTAAGAAAGATTAAAGGGAATCTTCCTGATCTTCAATTAAATACATTTAAATGTACACATCACACAGTGTATTGACAGGGAAAAACCTGGAATTGTCAACAGCTGAAAAAACCGATCATCAGAAAAAAGCACTCCCAGTTTCTTTTATTCATTTTCCATGGACGCAATCAGACTTCAAAGAGCAAATATGAACTGATGCTGGATTTTGTCTTTCTTTTCTCAGATATTGCTTTTTTCATATTCAGGTTTGCACAATGAATAGCAATTTTGACTTATTACTGTCTCAGTTGCTGTGGCCTATGTTATTCTTTAACTTCAAAATTATGTTACCTTTTTTTCAATGACATTCCTAACCATGGATACAGAATATGTCAAACTGATTTATGAATGGACACTTGCCTCATGAGTGAGTTATTTTTCCAAGCATGTATGGCAACATAACACGTAATCTTTTAAAACATGGAAGAAAAATATGAAATGAATTTGATTTAATTTTTTTCTAGGGTGTAAGTAACATTAAGCTTCATGTCTACATATATACCCTAAACAGGTGATCCTTCATCAATTTCCTAGAAGATGAAAATGTACCAAAGAAGAGCAGAAGATGACAGTTATTTTTTTTTGAGCATATACTGATCACACCTCAGTAAATTGCATCAGTTTTTCAAACTTAGAATTCTTTCAAACTCTGATAACATAGAGACAAACATTGCTTGAATTACCGCAGTAATCCTGTATAAAAATGGGTTTGTTCACTATGCTTAACTGACATGAGATACATGGGGAGGAATTATTGACCAGAATGAACCCAACAATCTTAGGAGAATTAAGAAAATCTAGAGACAAAACATGTTCCCTGAATAGGGAAATTAGGAGCAGTCATAGGGAAAGAAAGAGACCTTTTCCTGAAAATGCCTTTTGCATCACATCTTGGGGGGGGGGGGGGGGGGGGGGGGGGGAGTGTGTGTGATGTGCTAAGTTGGAAGGCAAAGAAGGAACATTGTGCTTTGATAAAATAGGGAAGAAAACCATACTTCAAGTTCCTTGGTCAGCAGGAGCAAGTGGTTGGCTCCAACAAGATTCCAGACTTTGTTTTCTCTACTTCTCCTGGAATAAAACAGATCTTCAGTCACACAGATCAGCCCTCTTGCTCTTGCTTTACATCTTCCAAGCTTCACCAATGGCTGATCAGAAAACAGTAGGAAACTGAATTAACGTAAGATATTCCACAATGGTTATTGCACTAGTCTTGCCAAGCTTACAGAGTTAAGACCTCAAAGGAAGCATGACACAAATGCCAACCCTGGGGCAAGTGATATTTTTGGGTGCTGCCTATCAGCTTCATTGCCAACCTAGTATTTGGTTTTGATTCAAAATGTCTTTAAGTTATCACTCTCATAAATAATTCCTGATAAAAGCAGTTTTGAAATGCTGGCAAGTAATAGGTGAGAGACTCAGGGAAGGTGGTGGTGGCTGTCAGATCCGACAGGGCAAAGAAGGTCTTCACTTATATTTACAGGTGTGGAAAACAGGTACTTCAATTTAAACAATCATTGCTAGTGGCCCTTTCTATGACTTCAGAATTAATGAACCTGTAGTGAAAGCTGGCAGGAGACAACTCCACACATACTCTGAAAATGGCAGATGTGCAGTTTTCAGAAGCAGCAATATCCTCGACATTGCAATACTCTGAAGTTGTGCAAACTGTGAGAAGGCCTAGGAGGAATGAAGGGAAAGTTCAGGTAGCTGACAAAATAGGCTGAATTTTCTTTTCATTGTCAAGAATCTGAAGGTGGCAGCTGTTTAACCATATTGCATTTATTTTTTTCTTCAACAGGAAAATGGTACTAACTTGGCTAGGCCTTAAGTAAAAAATTAATGTCCCATAGTGTCAAGGAGATCTTACACAAGAAGTGGAATTTATTGTCTCCTTATGTTCATCTCCTCATAAGGGTCCTAAAGAAGTCTAGAATGACAGAAATGTATGCCTTTCTGGTTACAGATATATATACTAATGTCTAGATTTGGTTTTGGCAAACATTTAAAGAGATAGGTAACTAGTTGAATAGGTAAATAAAGCACAGACTAAATGCTGTGGTTATTTTATGGAAGCAGCTCATATGTTCTTACGTACTTAATGACGGGAACTGTGCAATAACTGGATGAAGCTGGTGGGCAAAAAAAACCCAGAGAGTATACTTGTATAACTGTGAGAGTTGCAACTCACAAAGATATCAAGAATCAGTAAGTTCTGATCAGAAACAGCATTACTATGTTTTGAAATACTTAGGAGAGCACATGAAAGGGAATCCTTGAACCAGCTGGAAAAGATGGGACTGAGGAGACTGAGAAGTACACGGCAGCATCCTTCACCATGGAAGGGAGTTATTGTTTTCCCAGTGCAGCTTGACAGAGCTTTTCAGGAAAGATGAAAAATGTTTTTTTCCAACACAGAATAATATTATTTAAGGAACCATAAAGAATGAATTGTAAAGAAATTATGCAAGAGACTGATGGAGATTGTGGTGATGTAAGCAAGCCAGGTTCAGTACTGTGTCTAAAACAAGCAAAATGGTCTTGGATAAATTAATGGAATTATGATGTTTATACAAGTTAGTAATTATTTTAGGGGAGAGCTATAATTTAATCTATAGAACATTTTATCTATTTAATACTTATGGGAAACAGATAGGTATGCAACTCCATTATTCTGCATTTATAAAACTGCTACTTACAGCTTACGTTACATTTTAGTGTCTCTCTTAGGCTTATCTTTGTGGTTTGAAAATATGACTGGACAGAGAACAGGGAGAGTGTGAGTTTTTATGAATTTGAATATGCTAAGGTTGATGATCTCCACATTTCCATCTTTAGTAGCTGTGTTTTCTAAAGCTGAAATATGTTCCCAGCTATGCTGTTATCATAAATGTGTGAACACATACCTTTTGATACCATTTGTTCCGATCTGCTAATTCATTTTCCCTGGAATTTCATAGAAACTTAAAGCTCAAATATCGTTCAGGTGAATTCTTCCTCCCCTCCGGCTGGTAGTGTCACTGTTACAATTTATATTACAGTACACTGAGTAGATAAGGGTTCTGACCTGCTATTTTCTTCTTTTTTTATTCACACTTGCTGTCCCACTTACTTACTCTAGCAAATAAAACTGCAGTACTCTTGACCATTGAATTTCCAGCATGTTTAAACCATCTCCTCTTCTCCCCAATTAAGAACCTTCTAAATAAAAATTTCTCCTTTAGAAGTTTTGCATTTCTCATCTTTCTGTGTGCACAAATAAGTAGTATCTGAGCTAAATAATTTCATTAAAACCAGTAAACATGTCCCCAAAATCTCTTTTATGTTTTACTTTCCCATCCTGCATATAGTAAGAGGGCACCTATAGACAATTTTGTACTAAGTGACTACAGACATAGTAGTTAATGACTGATATTCCTACTTATTACAGATAGACCGGATGACTATTACCCTTCCTTTCATTCTGTTATTAATGGCCAGATTAGGAATGCAAATCAATGTCCGCTATGTAAAATGGAAAACACAAAAATCAATGCATGTCCTGTTGTATGTGGTTTAGATTCAGATTTTTTTCAAAGTGTCACAGGTTCAAACCAACCTTGAATACTAAATTAACTTTAGTTGTTTGATTTACTTGTAAATAATGGGTCTTCAGGAGATTTTTTTTTTTAGATTAAATTTTAATGTATTATTTTAAAAATACTGACAAAAAAAAGAAGTAGTTTTGTAAAATAAGCTCATAAATACAATTTACAAATACAAAGTAAACCCAAAGCAAAGCCAAAGTAAATCAAGGGCTTGGCTGAAAAAAAAAGCATTATCATCCTGGTTTTAAATATATTGCTTTAGTCAAAACAAAACCAAACCAAAACAAAAAACAATAAAAAGTTAGAATCCGTGTCCAAAATTCTAAAGCTAAAATGTTTTCTCCATTTATACATCAGCATCAAAGCCAGTGTTCTGCCCAGTGACATGCTTTTAGTCACTGAACAAGTATTCTTGTATTTCTCACATACGATCCAAGACTTCTGCACCTTTAAGTGGTATGAAGTACATTCCTTTAATTTTCTGATACATTTTTTAGCAATAGAAGACACCTGGGATTACACTCCTTTTTAAACGATCTACAATCAAAGGTGTAGTGATGTTGGAATATAATCTTTCAGGTCCTCAGCTGAACTGATGGTCAAGTTACAGAGCTCAAGTCCTTCTCCAGAATGCTTCAGATTATTTAGTCATTGAAAAGCAGCCCACCTCAAATCTTGTTATAATAATTTCATCTCATTAAACCAGAAAAATGATGAGAAATCATTTAAAACAATAGCTGATTTGATTATTTGCTAAGTAAAATACTTGAATTTCAAGCAAGTTTTGCATTTTTTTCCTTTTCGTGTTCTGTGACACTTGGTCACGGCTGGGAATAAGGAAAGAGATGCTAAAATACTGCACATTTTCTTATAAGGTCTACTGAAAATATTAAGAAGACAAAGCATTTCAGTATTGTGCTTATCAAGTACTAAAAGGATTGAGGTTCTCACATGACAGCGATGAACGCCCACAAAATAGGACAAATCAGAACTAACTAATTAATTACTGTAAATCTTTTAAAAGTAATGCTGGAACAGACATTTTTCTATTGGGTGAGAACTTTCTCTAAGAATAACTTCTGTACTTCAACAGAAACATGTATTTCATTTTCTTAGCACTCTAAGAGGGTTATACTTTTCATATTTATCAGCTTAACCTTTCTTCCTTTTTTTCAAGTAAAAGTCCTTGGATTTTTAAATAACCACAAATGCTTAGCTGGAAAATGAATGCTATATAAATTACATATAAATCTATAAATACATGTAAACACATGCATGTGTGTTTTGCATGTATGTGCGCATTTTTGCTTTTAGTACTCTACAGAGCTCTTACGACTAAATAATGCTTTATCTGTGAATAAAACTTGTCGGCAACTGGAATATAAAGTGGTGTGGAAGTATAAGCATCATGTCATTGATCTTTTAATCTCATTTTCCTATTGCTAGCATAGGTGGAATGAAAGAGAGAAGAGAAACAAGGAACAGACCAAAAGAGAAAAAAAGAAGAAATTACAAAATCTCTGTGATTTACCCTAAGATACTATGCAATCATTTATGGCAGTAAAATCACAGAGGAAGTCTAACCTAGGGCTATGGAATGTATCTTGTGTATCAAACACATCCATTGCTTTATCCATATCAATATAATTTAATAACATATAAAATACATGGATTCTGAATATAAATATTTCATTCTCTCTTGCACTTGTATTAATAAAATCATCAGTATTACCAGTCAAAAGAGCTAACTCACTGGTAGATCTTGGTGGATATTTTATGACAATCTGAATAAAGGATCAATCACCAAATCCAGTAGGAAAGAAATTTTGTAGCTGCTCTTTACTGAATAGTTAAACAAAAGTAGGCCTAATATTTAAACATGACTAAGACAGAATGATAGCAGTCTTCACATGAACCTGTGAGCCATTTTCTCACACTTGAGAATTGACAGCAGCTCTTCTTTTGGATCATCTTTTGGAGATGACACCTGGATTCCATTTTCCGCCTTTTTTCATTCTTCCCTTCATGTACCATTTTTCATTTCCATTTTACTTTCTTTTCTGATAGCTGAGTGTGTATTGATACAATCTCTACTTCACATAATAGTTTTTGAATGGTGGAAAAAGTGTTGTACATTACTGTTTATTTTGCTTGAATAGTCTCTGTCTAGCTGTCTCATAGTCAACAAAATTGTATGAAGATATACCTAGTTCCTTCCTAATTCCATGGAGATTTGAGGAAATTCTACTGGGAGCCGTGCTGTATTTAGGAACCAACAGAATTTTCGAAGGCTTTTTATTAGCCTAGCTCCATTCACTTCAGTAGAGTCATTCCTGACTTCCAAATGCAAGAAGAAAATGATGCCACTTTATCCAAAATCTCAGTTCCTAAAAATTAGCATTCAGGTTATATATATAAGCTGCTGAATGTACTGCAACACAACCCCTTTATTTCATGGACTATAAAGCTTGAGAAATACAGACATCCACAAGCTATGAAGCAAAGGCTCATAAAAATGCCATGAGAAGTGTAATTATCCACTAGGTTGACTCTTCAAACTATGCCTGGAATGAATTGAACTGGGGGATTTAGTTGAAAAGCCAAAGCCTTTGCAGATCACACTGACAGTAGACAAAAATGAAAAGATACATGAAATAACAGAATCAGCAAGGCTCTCTGAATTTAATAAAGTAACTAAACACACTCAAGTTATTCCATACAACAACCTATGAGAAAAGTAGTTATGTTGAAACTTTCCACTAGCTGAGTGCCAATGACTCCATAAACAATGGATTTAATTAAGGAAAATTATCCCTACCAAACATCTGATAATGGATACTTGTCACTTCTAGCACTCCTCCCTAAAGCTAACCAGAAATATTGTTTGGAGTATGTGAATGGATTGCACAATGGACCGTAAGATGATTTTCCTTCATGTCAGAAAGTAGATTTATTATCATAGTATTTTCAAAGAGTAGAAGTTACTCACTAAACTTTAATATTTTCCTACCACTAAGGCATCTATTCTTAGTATTTTTATTAGTATTCAATTATACATTTGACAAAACTCGTGAAATGTTATTTTAATGATTTCAACCCCCTAAAACATCTTCTGTCTCTCACATCTCCTTAATTTAAATGTTCTCTCTCTGTCCTGTTAACTGAATAGATCCCAAAGACGTGATTTTCTAGAAATTCATTTTCCTTTATCTATTCTTTATAGACTTGCCTGGCAGAATCTATCTTCACACTATTACCCGTTTCTAAATTTCTCTTGAAAATAAGGACTAGACAAACTTCTCTGACATTGCATTATTCTGCTAACATTTTCCTTTATATCTCACACCTAGAAAGTCTTCGGTTCAACTAGAAGAAGAGTGTTAATGTCTCATAGAATTTTTTACATAAAGTTTTCATGTCCTCTTCATAGTTTCAAAGCTGTTCCTGAAGGCTTATCTAATTAGAGGCATATAAAGTACAATTGATAAAAGCTTTATAATACAATTCTGATTGCATCCAGCTGATAAAAATGAACAGACTTTTCAGCCTTTATCAAATGATGAGATCTCTACAGCTGAGTAGCAAGTATCAGGTTTCTTTTATTGTATCTGAGTAACTCAGGATACCTGTCTAAATCATATAGTTCAGAGTTACTTTTGAGTGTAACATAATGAAATGTACTCTTGGAAGCACTAGTTGGCTAGATTGGGTAAACTTTATTCCTTCACTAAGGACTTACATAACTTGTCACATCAAAAAATTAAATTCTACTGAAAGCAATGGTCCAAAAAGTGTACAGTCCATTGTAAAATGAGAGTTTTTTATGCACATATATATTTGAGCAATATAGATGCCTTATAAATAGGTACAGAATTCTGTACCCATCCAAGTGCTTATACAGCTTGATCTCTAATGCATAATATTCTCTATGTGCATAAATTAATTTTAATTGGACTATTCTTCCCTTAAATATTTCCACCTGAATATTGTATTAGAGAGTCTAGCAACTACGGAAATTACGTACTATTGTAATTGTTTAATGCAGCCAAGTGCCAGGCTTGTTGCCTTATCTCCATATTTTTATCTTATTACCAGCAAGCACTGCCAGCTGTTAAAATAATATGATTTTGATAGTACAGAAGATAATTGAGAGAAAGGGACTGATCTAAAATCTACTCAAATCAGAAAACAAAATTTTACATTTGTAATTAATCTAAATCAGGTAAAACAGGAACTAAAAAGCATATTCAACAGTGCATATAACTCATGCTACCAATACCTGACATTGAATTTGATTCAATGAGGCAGATAAAACCTGAGAAGTACTCTTTTGGGGGTAACACACACACACGACCACATACACACAATCTCAGTCTAAGTGCCCTTCGTTCAAAAGGAAGTGTACGCATCTCCCCGAGTAAAGGCAATCATAGATGTAAAATAAGATAACCCAGCACATCATGTCACTCCAGTTCCTGTCCAATGGAGCATAATCTGATTTGCAGTATTTTAAACTACATCCTGATTGGATTACTAATGAAGGCTGGCAATTCTGAGGAGTTTACCAATTGCTGATAGTTACCGTGAAGCAGCTGGGCAACTACTTTTAAATTGAGAAAGACTGTAAAATATATTTACAGCTTTCTACAAAGATGCGCCAGATGGTCCCATAGAAATTGGAAAATGAAGGAGGCATTAATGAATCGCCCAAGAAACCAGAAATCTTTCAGTGGGTGGTTCAGTCCATTAAAAAGAAAAATCATCCCAAACCAACACTACCCAACTCTTCATAAAGTGCTGGTTTGCCTACTGTAATTTAAGTGCACTTATATGCAAATCATATTTCTAAATAATCACAGTGAACCAAAATTTTTTAATATATGAAATTTGCTTTTGTCATGTTAATAGCATATTCCATTACCAGATGAGATATAAACCTTATTTTTTTTAAAGTATACTATTAGCAGTCTGGACTAGAACTTCTTTAGGTTTAGCACATGCATAGGAATCCTCAGTGACAAGAGAGTCTGAAAGGGACAGAGATTCTCCAGGAGAGAAACATTTCTAGAAAGAGTTCTGGACTTCACAGAAAAAGTGCTTTATGATGATAACTAACACTTCTGAGTTGCCTCTGGGATAAAAGCAAAACAAGACTTCAAAGTTCTTATAAGCTGAATCTCGGGGAGAGAAGACTCTCCCAATTCCCTAGCCCATATGGCTCTATCACGCATGCTTGCTTTCTCAAAGGGTCTTATTCTCCAGGACAGTTTTCAGGAACTAATCCTTCCAATGACAAAGTGAAATCTCTGTAATACTTCACTACTGCACAACCAACTGCAGTTTATTACTGATTTCACCATTGTTAAACGTTTTCCAACTTTTTTGTTTTTCTTTTTCTTCAGGGAAAAATGCAATTCCTCTGTCAATCTATTAAACTATCAATAAATTAGGTTGAAAAAAAAGCAGTACCACTATTCTATTGAATAAGAATTGCACAACTTTGGGAAGAAGCTAATGAAATGAGCAGTTAGCCTTGATAACACACTTACTATTACTGAAGCTCTTGATGTCTTCTGAAGTTAAGTGCTAATGATCAAGCACTATGCTGCTATTTTATTTGGTAAAAATTAAACACAAATAATTTCTATACTTGCAGATTACAGTACTAAAGTTTATCAGTTACAGAGGCATAATTGGAGCTTAAGTGTTATTTAAATGCTATAGTTTTTCATGCCTGTTTGAGGCAGACTTAACTTAAACTATTTAAGGCACATTGATCTGTTGCTTCATATTTAAAGGAAAAGATGCTGGAGTTTTTTTATTTGTTTATTTTTTTCCATTTCTGGGTTTTGATTATATGTCAAATGAGCTTTTGGGCTGAATTTAACCTTCAGGTAGTTGACAGACTACTCTTTCCTGACATATCGGTACGGCATCTTCTGATGAAAATTGCCATAACTGAGACAAGGATTATTCAGCCCTGTTTAGCTCTGGTTACAATACTTGTACCATTTTGTGCTGTAACTGCCATCTCCAGCAGTCTGGAAAACACATGCTTTGTTCTAACTCTTATGAACCATCTAAACCCAAAAGAACCCAATTTTCATTTTATATAACCACAAACGCACTGTTTGGCAACGTTCCTTCCACTGGCAGCTGGGTACTGCCCAATGGAAATACTATTTTTTAAATGTGTATTACATCAACCACTTAATTGTAAGAGCAGAGTAAGATCTGAATACCACGTTAGCTTCATTACTTTTATTCCAATTATAGATATATGTTTTGGAATGTGTACTGCAAATTCTTAATAGATGATATTTGTTCCACTCTGTAGGGTATTTATGTTTTGATATATAATTTTGTATTTTCTTGCAGTGTCCACTGTGCCCTTTTAATTTTATCCTCAGTATAATGCTATTATTTACTTATTAAATTATTTTTTTCTTCAATAGAAAATATAAGAAACTGATATTAATCTCTCAAAAAAAATTATATAAATGAAGAAATGGAAAAAACACAGTAGCTAAAATTCTTTAGGACCTGAACTGATGAGAAACGGTTTTCAGACTCCATTAAAGTGCAAAATGGAACCTTGTTAATGATGGAAAGATTTTTTTTCAGAAGAGACAGGAATCATATGATGGATCCCTCAGAAGGTGATTGTAAAAGTTTGGCTTCGTCGATAAGGTGAGCTTAATCTGTAGTCAATATTCTCCTTGCATTGATTCCATCTGTATTATGGAAAACCAACATTCACACTCCATATTTTGAACTCATTTCTGAATTGACTTTGCCTTGGAATATTTTCAAGATTATTTTTGTTATATTCTTCTTTTATTTTTTTTTTCTCCAAGTTGTTTGTGTTTTTCTTTCTTTTCCATTGCCAGCCATCATCTCGAGATTCTAGATTTGCTACTTAAAACATGCAGCATATGAAATGTGAAAACAGGACTTGTCACACTGTATCCTAATTAGAACTGGTGACTACTGGAGAAAAACAACATGAGGCCTGATTTTGAAATTTAAATTTTGAAATTAACTTAGACTAATTGTACCCTTTGTGCTTCCTTTCCTTTAATATTACAGCAAATGAATTTACAAGCAGGTATAAGTGCTTAAACAGATAAGTTTAAGTGAACATTGCTGAGGCTTATATAAACAAAACTAAAACTTAAGATGACTGCCTCTGAATTTTTTCCCTGTCATAGGTCTGGAGCATCATGGCACAGCCTTTCTGTCTGCAGGTGACATCCAAATTGCCAGTAAGTGAGATCTCACCACAAGGTCAGACTAGGCATCTGCCAGGGATGGGGCAGCACAATTTATTTTGATGCCTTTTGGGCGGTAATTCCTGTTGCCTCGGGGAATATTAGAAGGCACAGGACAACTTTGCCTCAGTGTTCTAACTCAGGAAGCAAACTTTATCAGACTATAAATGGTCTCCTTGAAGATGAACTAGGGACTCCTTCCTGTAGCCATTAAATGAGCTTATGTTTGTGCCAGTCAGGCAAAGGCAGCTTCCATCCTTTCTGAAATTCTTCTTCATGATAGTGGGGAAGGGGACTGCTTAGTGCCTCTGTTATCGAGAGGCTAAAGATAAAGAGGTTATATGACTTTTATTGAATCAGGAGAACAAAGTGCCACAGAACATGATGGAGCCTGCAGTTTTACTCTACTGATGAAGGAAAGGATGGCACTGAAGAGGGCCTGGATTTTAACTTTAGGGCCAGTGGAAGCCTAAAGCCTGCCAGGTCATCTTGGAGAAAGCCTGAAAGCCAGCTTACCACAGAAGCCAAATTTTTCCCAAGTTAATGATGCCCTGGGTTAGCATTTGTTTTTTATTTCCCTGCTTTCTCCCTGCATTTTTAACTAGTACTTAATTCCTAGCTCTGTATATTCTGCTTTGCAAAACTCTTAAGGAAAACAGACTATTTCTGCAATGAAATGAAGAATGAACATAGTTTCCACTTAAGTCTGGAGGAGCTTTACCTCCATGACTTCAAGAAATTTGGGTTTGAATAAATTCTTGCTTTGATTTGGTTGGGGATTTTTAGTTAATTAGGAATGGAACAAATATATAATTAGTTTATATATATTAAGGTATATAATTCAAATAAGTATACCATACTTCTGAGAACTAATGACAAGGGTAGTCATTCAGACTTCAATAAAAATGTATTATCTGTAATTAGTCTACTTCATCATTGTCGGATGCATTAAAAATGTCCTTCATTTTAAAGCAAGTTATTATTCATTAAAATTCAAAGGGAAGTGAGCAGCAAACACTATATAGTGTGATTTGTCCCATAATTAATACACTTACTCATTGTGAAATACAGCTATATTGCCCTTTTTTTTTAACTAAAGCATAATACACTGAATTTTAAAGGCATTGGGCTATTACCCAGAACAATGTATTTCTAGCAGATAGGAGTGACATTCAGCTTTGGCAGGATAAGCAAATGCCCTGGGTAAATAAAACAATTTTTGAACAAAATTGAACATTTATTTGAAAGCAGAAAATCATAAATACATTTCATACCCAACAAGCCCCAAAGTATTCTTGCTGCGTTTAGATGGAGGGTATGGATGCATAAAGAAAATTAATCTCCGCAAGATGCTTTCAGGCCCAGTGAAATCTTGCCTCTTGGCTTAACACAGTGCTTGCCCTCCTTTCCTGGTGGATTTTTTGTTTTGTACTACTGGTGCAAAACACTTCTGAGCTTATGCTTTATGTTGTTATTGCTTTGCTTCTCGTTTGCTTGCCCCCCTTTTTTTTTCTCACACCCTTTTTTTTGTCCTTTCTTTTCTTTCCTGCTTCTGCTCCGTATGTTTTTTTAGACCACATTTCCCTTCTCTTAACTTTCCCTTCCAGTCAACTCTTCCTTCATTTTCATGTTACTTCCTCTGCAGGACTGACTATCAGCTCTGTTTCCTACTCACAGTACCTGTGCCAGCGCCTCATCTAGCACAGTGGCATGGGGATGGGGCTGAGCAGCCAGGCAGTGACTGGCTCCCAGGCATTGCCAGTGCCACCAGGTTCACTGATACTACTGCAAGAATCTTGGCTCCTCCACCACCGCCTTTTCCTTCCTGCAGTTTCTTTGTCATTAATACCTTTGCTTCTCCCCAGTTGCTGTGACCTCACATCATTAGAGAAGGCTGAAATCCTGCAGGCAGGTGCAGCCTGGCAGTGCTGGAGCTGGAGCTGTTACTGCCATGGGCTTGAATTCAGGAGAATACAGGGTCTCCAGGTTGGGAACTGGGGCAGATCCTTCTGTCTAGCATAATCATACCTGTGAGAAACAATATGCCTGGGGAATATCCTGCGAGGAATTGGTGGTCATTACTGGCACTACAGTACAGAGAAGAACCTTTTCTTTCTTTTTTCTTCTTTTTTTAGCTGTAGTATCTCTCCCAGAGCTTTACATATCTGAAGGTCTCGCAGCTTACACTCTCTAGCACAACAAATTCCTGTTACCCTTTTTTTTCCTCTGTGAACCCAGGATAAGGTCATTTTATGAACAGAACTCCTCCAGTAACTTTAGCTTGAAAACATGCATTTAAAAAGCATTTAGAATAAAGTAGGATACCATTCCCTATCACATTTTAGAGGTTGAGGAAGTGAAATGTTGACCTAGGATTAAATTCTGCATTAGCAGCTGAATGCTGCGAGCTGCATTTAGTAGTGTTTCACAGAGACGTTTGTGCTTTCCTTTACTTTGAATCACAGAGCACCCGTGCCTTCTCCCTCTCACACATACTTTATCATAAAGTTTTTAAAAAATGACTAAAAAATAATGGATTAGGTTACAAAACTTACATATAGACTAAGCAGCAGAATATATATTGGCATTGCCAGTTACAACATCTACAAAAACAGTAGTCTTGCATCCAGCACTGTAATGAGGTTTTCAAACTGATTAAAAATGAATGTGTTTCTCATGTATTCTCTGGTCACTACAGCTGTGTTCAAATAATTGGCCTCACCTGACTTTGAGAACAGATAAAAGACGTAGGTCTCAAGCAACTGAGTTTCTCAGCATCTATAAATAAAAACCAATAAAAATAATATCAAAATCATCAGGACCAGGCAGTTTCCTGAATAGACAATGTTACATTAGGGTGCTTGAGTTTACATAAGGCTGTAATTCCTTTTTATGTAATTCATATTTATCCCAGGTCCACGGGACTGGAGCTTCTTGCAATTTGTTGGTGGCTCATCAACCAAGGTGATGTCAGGTTAGTTCTCAACAGAAAGGTGACCCTAAAGAAGACCTCTGACAGCACAACTCATCCCAGCATAAGAAGCTGAGGCTCTGTTGCACTGTCTTGTCACCTACTGACACAGATGGGCCACAGGGGAAAGTTACTGCCACTGACTGCACTGCAATAGTGCTACAAAGAGAGGACTGGTGACATCAGAGTATTGATTTAGCTCTGTCAAGGAGGAAAGTTTGCTAAATACATCTATAGGTCTGGGTGAGTTTTTGACTAAATCAGAGTATCAGCCACCTTTACCTGTGCATTACTACCTGGGCAAGGCACTTCAATGGGGCAAAATGCTTCACCCCTCCACACTGGCAGCAAACAGCCATACCACTTTGCTCTGCCCATTGCCAATGCAGGTATTTTTTATCTACATTTTATTTTTGTCTGTCAAAGGTGAAAAGCATAAGGCAATTAATTATTTGAAGTGATATAAGAGAAAGACGGAAGCCAGGGAGACTTCAAAAAGTAGCCAATTATTATTAATTCATGTGGTATTCATTAGTGTGTCACTAATGATGCTGCTTTCATTTGATATTTGATACAGAATGCAGTACTATTGGAATTTCTCTGTAATTTAACAACTGCTTAAGAGTATTGACTGAAGCCTGAGGCTAACATTTAACACTTTATGTGGTATCAGGCATATTCTGCACAAGGGTACTCTTCCTCAGTACACATGGACAAATCCCATCTCCGCCCCATAACCTGATAAATTGTCTCTCTCCCCAGTCCAACAGGCCTAACAAATGCTACATCACTAACCAACGATTTAGCCTATACTTAGATCAGGAAACACCCTTCTGTTACAGTCCATAAAACTTGAGGATGCTGACACCTAACATGCCAACAAATTCCCTACACCAAATTCCTTGGTGATCCCAAGAGCATCTTTCAGCTCCAGATGTCTACAGTAAAGGTACTATTAGCTTAGTGCACTATACACTGTCAGCACTAACTTTGCTTTTTTTGAGATTTTTATGCATCCTTAACATGTTGGAGCCATTTTCACAATTTACTTCTTCACAGCCCCACAGACATATGTTTAGTTTATAAACTACATTCCCCTTCCCACTAATATATTCTGTTTAATAAAGTTCATATACTCACTAACAGAAACCAGATTTTTGAATCTAAAGAGAATATACAGTACAGTTCCTGGTACAGTCTTAAACATTAAAGGAAATATTGCTCTATTTTAAAATGAAAGAGCTCCTGCTGTCAGGTCTGATCCTGTAAAATTCACCACACCCAAACACAAGTATCAACTCGGCTGCTCTCAGCACCCCTGGTATCAGGTTCTTATTAAATTGTCTAAGCAAATTACTCTGCAAGTAACACCCAAGCAATGTGTATAGAGAGTAGCTGTTGTCCATAAAGCTTGCCTGTCCACAGGGCTTCTGAGACCACTGGACTCTCAGCTGATCTTTTAGCCATTTCTGTCTTTTCACAAAGGCTCTGTGTTTGGGCTACACCAGGCATGCTTTTTAAATGCTCAGTTCCTCAGGTTAGCTACATAGGAGACTATTAATCACTGATAAACACGCCATTGTGGTTCCTCTGTCATTGACTAGGCTCAGCGGTACCCCTAAAGATAGGTTAAAAGGCCAAAGGACACTGTTACACATGACACATGTAGTGCTCAAACTGAAATGCACACATACTTTATTTTCCCTGGGAAGGTGACGAAAATTGACTAAACCCTACCATACAAGAGGCAAACGTTGCATTATGGCAGAGGAAGAGCATTGGAAAATAACATGATCTTAATTTTCCAGGACTCCAAATAAGTTCCCAAATGCTCCCGTAATGTAACTTGGACCTATCTTTGCAGAAGAAATCACAAAGACACCTACATATGTCTCCCACATGTCCATGCTGAAATGAAAAAGAATCTTTGCACATTTCCCAATAAATCATAGAGAAGTATCCAAGTTCAGACAGAGACCCCATTCCTGTTGTATTTCTAGCTTTTAAAGTACTGAATTTCTTGGCAATTGCACAAGTCCATTTCCTGCCAATTTAAAATATTTAGGCAAACCTAAAAGCTTCCATTAAATACCTGTCTTAATATCATCCTCACACTGAAGATGAGCTGCGTTACTACTTGCTAAGACACACCATTCTGAACAGCACCATGTTATTTTCTGGAATACAGTAATACTGTCACCAGTTGAGCTGTGTGAATAGTTTCAGAAATCTTTGTGGGTTTTGCTGATTAGTGAAATGACAAGATCAACAAAAGCTTTGACAAAAAACACTTCAGGTCTGAAATAGGGTTGTTAGAAGGAGACCTACCAAGCACATACATAAGTCTGTGCACTTGGGGAAAGCTCATATTCAGATCAGGTTGAGCAAAAATGATTTACAGAACTAAAATTAGCCATCTCTTTTTTAAATCTATTGTATCTTTTAGGAACAACTGTCTCCCAGATGAAAACCTGCTGGGTGAACTTGAAAATCTGAAGATCAAGCATTTTTCTTCTACATGTTCCAAGTAGATTTAGAAAGAAAATATTTTTATCAATCATTAACTGAAATATTTAACAGGAATATGATACATGTACAAAATCATAAGTGCTTTTCTTATTCGAACTTATTTTCACTGCCTTTCTCACAGATCACAGAATTGTATCAATGGAGGACCTGATACTTCCCCCACAGGTCTTCCTATTGAATTTTAATAAGGACACAGCTAAGCAGTGGGGGAAAAAAGAAGAGAAATGGGAGCAGAAATAGAAGATAGGCAGCAACTGTAATAGAGATAAGAATAGATGGTCATAGGCTAACATTGTGCATAATTTAATGGCTTTCTTGAAATGCTGAATTCCTTTTGGGGTAGATCAAGTATCTGCATAATAACTTTCTGTGACGTTGGAAGCGACAAGAACCTTAAAATATGTATGGAATATTAGAAAAATGAAGAAAAAGTGCAAAAAAATCAAGCTTGCTTACTATGCCCTGGTAGTTCTTTCTCTTTTTTCAAGCAGACTGCATCTGACTGAATTCTTACTGTCCGAAGGCAAAAGGAATGGTCCCACCTTGACCACATTTCACTTTTAGTACCACTAGATCGAGGTATCCTAAATCTTCAGGCTTCACAAACATTTCAGATTGCACATAGTACCTGTGGTACAGTTCATAAAGCACAAAAATCACTGGCAGTGTGCTAAAGTATTTAAAATTTTTTCCATGACACAAATATGTTGCACTACTTAACCAAGATTAAGGAGCATGTAGTTAAGTGTTCACTCATCAGGCTTGCTGTTTCAAATGTTTCCCGTACTTACATAGTTTTTTTTCCTTGAAATGGTTATCATTTGATAGCTTTCTCCTATGGATAAATCACTAGACTCTAGATATAAAATAGTACTGTAAAAAATCTGACGCTCAAGGCAGATGAGCACCTACAATATTCTGTCCAGCAGATTATAAGGCTTTACAAGATAAGGCATTAATCAAATCTGGATCAGTCCTTCAAACATAGTTCAAGTCAAGTCTGTTCCCCCTATATTCCTTCTTAAATGGCACTGCATGGACTGCACAACACAAGGATACTTGCAGTTTGGCAAGTGTTAAAAAAAAATGGTATAGTGAGTGCTCAGGGAGCAGGTAAAGGAAATTTTTTAGGCCTTTGGGTTTAGCCAAAATTCTAAAGTGAGACTTCAGTCTAATGACAAACTCAAGAGCATGTCTAGATGAAGTTTTGTGTTTGTTTTTTTGGATAAGAGGGAGTCACATGCTTCAATATTGGCACATGCGTCAGCACTGCAGAATATAGGCCTTCAATAGTTTCCCTTTGTCGTGGTTTAACCAGTCAGCCACACAGTTTGCCTGCTCACTGCCCCCTTTTTCTTCCCCCCAGCTCCCAGAGGGATGGGAAGGAGAATCAAAAGAATGCAACTCCCACAGTTTAGCAACTAAGGTATAACACAAACCACTACTGCTAACACCAATAATAATAATGACAAGGGAAATACAAGGGAAGAGAATACAACAGATCACCACCTGATACCCAGCCCGACCCAGCAGTGCACTCCCACACCCTTCCAGCTCTCTGCCCTCCATTTTTCCATCCTGGGCATGACGTGCTGTGGTATGGAATACCTCTTTGGTCAGTTTGGGTCAGGTGTCCTGTCTCTGCTTCCTCCCGGCTTCCCCTCCTCCCTGGCAGAGCATGAGACTCAGAAACAAAGCATACATTTGGTCAAACAAATCATTCTAAGCAGCAACTGAAAACATTGGTGCTATCAGCGCTGTTCTCAGGCCACAAGTCAAAAACACAGTGCTGCACCAGATACCGAGAAGGAGAAAAACGACTGCTACTGCTGAAGCCAGGACACCCTTTTATTCACTTTGCATACAAACTGGAATGCTTTTGAATTTACCTCTTATTCCTCTGTATTGCACACTACCATGCAGGGTCATGGTTTGGTCTTTCATCCGTATTACTTTTCTAATTTCCTTTGAAATACCTTTTTGAGTTCCTTATATAGCCCCAAAGTATATTTATGTGACATTGAGCTGCCTGTAACATCTACAGACCATCTAGCCGGTCTGTTTCATTTTCAGAATGGTAAGATGGAAAGAAACCCAACTTGTACCACAGGTTAATAGATTGGAAATGAAGAGAATAAAATGCTTGTATAGTTTTATCTGCTGAAGTCTTTACAGGAGTATTTTTTTCACTTTAAGTACTCTAATCTCATTATTAGCTAGTGCTGTATCACAAATAAACATAGGGAGGGGAGTGCTGAAAAGGTACCTGCACAGAGAGATGCTTAGGATTTCCTATCACTAAATGAAGTCTACTTAATAGGAATTAAAATATGACCTCATGTACCATACTGAGCACTAAAATAGTCTTTACTGATGTTGTATCTGTGGTGAGTTGACTCTGGCTGGATGCCTGGTGGCCACCAAAGTTGCTTTATCACTCCCTCTAATCAACTGGACAGGGGAGGGAAAATAGAATGTAGGGGTCATGGTCTGGGATAAGGACAGGGAGAGGTCACTCACCAGTTACCATCATGGGGAGGACAGACCTGACCTTGGGGAAATTAGCGTAATTTATTACCAATCAAATCAGAGCTGGATAATTGGAAATAAAGTCAAATCTTAAAAACACCTTCCCTCCACCCCTTCCTTCTTTCTGTCATCAACTTCACCCCCTAATTCTCTACCTCCTCCCCACAAATAGCGCAGGTGGACAGGAAACGGGGGTTGTGGTCAGTTCATCGCGTTGTCTCTGCTGCTCCTTTCTCCTCAGGGAAGGACTTCTCACACTCATCTTCTCCCCCAGTGTGGTGTCCCTCCCACAGGAAATAGTCCTCCATGAACTTCTCCAACATGCGTCCCTCCCACGGTCTGAAGTTTATCAGGAACTGCTTCACTGTGGGTCACTTCCACAGGTCCTGCAGCAAACCTATTCCTCTTGGGTTCTTCTCCCCATGGGTTCACAGGTCCTGCAAGGAGCCTGCTCCAGCATGGTTTTCCCATGAAGTTACAGCCTCCTTCAGGCATTGCCTTGCTCCAGCATGGGGTCCTCCATGGACTGACTGCAGGTGGAGATCTACTGTACATTGATCTCCATGTGACTGAGAAGGGTACAGCTTGCCTGACCATGTCTGCATAACAGACTATAGGGCAATCTCTGCTCCACCAACTGGAGCACCTTCTCTCACCTTCTTCACTGATTTTGCCGTCTGCAGGGCTGCTTCTCTCACACATTCTTCCTCCTCTTTACTGCTGCAGTTGAGCAGGGTTCCCCCTCTCCCTTGCCCCTTCTTTAACCCAGAGGGGCTACCATCATAACTGATGGGCTCAGCCTCAGCCAGCAGTGGGTCCATCTTGGCACTGGTTGGCACTGGATCTATCAGACACAGGGGCAGCTTCTGCCAGGTTCTCAAAGAAGCCAGCCCTGTAGCCCCACTTCTACCAAAATCTTGTCACACAAACCCAATACAAAATCTGGTCACCTTCAGTTTTAACAAAGAATTATCAAGATGAGCCATCATCTAAAGTCCAATTAGATATCAAGTTATTCAACTCATTAGTCTGAATAAAGTAGCACATTGTTCTACAAAGTGACTGCAGTGGATTTCTCATAAAGCTGGTGAATAGCTCTTTAGTGTTGGCAGAAATGCCTGCAAATTCAAAATCATAGCTTAAAGCTTTTGAAAACATCTGAAGGAACAAAATAAGCAGAAGTGTGTTGTACAAGTACATATGTAAATTCTACCTAAAGCTTTTTTGCTCTCCAAGTATGTGAAATGCCTAACAGGAGACACAGTTCATTAACAAACAAATCTTTCCTTTACTCTCAGAAGTGGATTCCCTCTTCTGCAACCAAGCAAGTCATACTTTAATGTGAAAACACATAGGGGATTATTCTGTGAACTGCATGTACTGTGTTCTTTCTCTTCAGCCCCCACCATGCCCCTGCTTTCCCCTTACAGTGGAATATATTTATTTGTTCAAATTCAGGATTAAGAATGTGATTTCATGACAGTAAAATAACAAATAAGTCCATAGGAGCAGTGGACTTACACTGGAGTTCAGAGGTAATACCAAAGTCTGTCCTCTTTTCTGAGCCCCTATAGTATTAGCCTTTATCTTGCCTTTGCATAGAGCAATCAGGTTGCCAGTGGGTACATTACTGTAGAGCAGATAGGTAATAAAACTGCTCACAATATGTCTCTGACAACTTCATATTTGCTTTTGGGAAATGAAATTTTTTTAACCTGCCACTTCAAGCTTGGAAAGAAAGCTCTTCCTCAGTTTCAAGTTTACAGGATCATATTTACCGCCTGGGGTTTTTCAGTTCCCAGTGTTCCCACGGAATTATGGGTAAGAGGAATGCTAGCAGTGGAGCTTCATCTAATAAAAAATGGACCTTACTGTGTTGACAGATGAATTTTAAACTTTTAACTTTCACTTCTAGTTTTATACTGCCTAAGAAGGAACACTGTTTTGAAGATAATAGAAATCTTCCTGCCCTTAGTCTTTTAGGATCACATCATTCACACACACAGTCCTCCTGCATGCTGTAGCATTTCAGCTGTATGGAAGAAAACTAAAGGAAAATGATCCCCCTCTTTTTTCATTATTTTAACAAAGATCTTAATATGCAAAAAACCAAATACCATCATGTACCAAGTGATAGAACAAGAAGAAATGGCTTCAAGTTGAACCAGGAGAGGTTTAGATTGGGTATTAGGAAAAACTTTTACACCAAAAGGGTTGTCAAGCATTAAAACAGGCTGCCTAGGGCAGTGGTAGAGTTGCTGCTCCTGGAGGTATTTAAAAGATCTAGTGTAGATGTGGCGCTTAGAGGCATGGTTTAGAGGTGGACTTGGCAATGCCAGGTGAATGGTCTTATGGGTCTTTTCCAACCTGAATGATTTCATGATCAAAATTTACCAAGATCTGCCTTTTTTTTTTTTTTTTTTCTCTGATATCTTCCCCCTCCCTGGCATGTTCTTGAGAAAAGAAGGCAAAGCAGCCCTCAAGCTTCTTACCTCAGCTTGTGGGAAATGGTGAGGCCAGGAGCTGAGCAAGCGAGTGCTGAGAAAGGGTGGTATTACCCTTCAAGTATAGGAAAGGGAACAGCTCCCCAGCCCTAGCAAACCAAATTCCCACAGTGAGAAAGTACTCTCAACAAAATCATCTATTCTTTTAAGGAGAGAAATATCTGTTCACTTTTGAGCTCTGAAGAGAAGAAAGGAAGCACATCTAGAGAGACACTAGAGGGCAAATGGCCCTGGGGAGCTGCTCAACCCATAAGGAAAATGATAGTGGCATCAAAATGAGGTTGTTTGTTATTGCATTTATAAAGTCTCATGAAAAATGACACTGGACTGCTGACTTTGCTCTAATGCCTTTGGCTGCCTGGTCTCATAGTTTAAATGTTTTGAGGTTTATCACAAGACACATATTTATTAAGCAAGTAGGAAAACTGATGTGTGTTTTCCATCATTAAAATTTCTTGGAATTTCATGAAAATATTTCTGCTTTAGTGTATGCCTAATGTTTAACAGTTTGTACAACACTAAAAATATATACTCAAAATAGGCCTGCAGAATATAGTGGAAATTTTACAAGCTCTGGGGCATCCTGTCAGCACTTTCTGCAATTGTGTATTTTCAGAATATTTTCTATATGTTCTAAACAAAAAATATCCACTGCTTATCTGAATAGTATCCAGTGTTTGACGTATTCTGTTCAACACTTTAGCTGTTACAACTGACACATTCCCATCCACAAAAAAGGAGTAACGATCATTTACAACAGCTTAAGATGTGACAATGAATTTTAGATCTGTGCCTAAATTTTAGGTGCAGATAGTATTAGTAGTTTTACACTAAATTTTGAATATCTTCTCTATCCAGGACTCTCAAAATACACAGGAAGCTTTGTAAAGGGATGGACAATTAAAGAACAGTTTTCTTAGAGACTGATTGATTGGGAAAGTGATGGTTATTTGCCTGGCTATTTATATACAACTTAAAGGAGAACTGAGTTTGCTTTTGGAGAGCTGAAATATCTCTGGAAATAACTCCCCTAAAAAGGACTGGTTTAACTCTTAAAGAAGAGTAATTTCACCTTTTTCATTGCCTATACCTCTATATGTGGGTTAGGGACACCCATTCAGTACTATCATTCTGATCTTCCTTACACAAGGAATATTAGAAGAGATTAGTATCACCCACTTGAACAGATGTTTACAGCAACTCACAATTATGTGAGCCTTAAGATGCAGACAGACCCGTTCTACTTGGAGATTTTGTAAGGAAGTCAAAGTCACTGCTGTTGCTTTGAGATCTTGGCAGCTCTTTCCTAATCCAAGCTGCTTCAGCAATCATTCCTCATAAAATCAAGTAATTCCTTGCTTTCAAAGCCCTCCTGCCTACCTGGAGTAAAATTTTCCAATTTTAACCCTGTTCTTTGGTATCTGATGCAGTTTATTTCCTAAAAGCATGCTTCAGAGAGCTGGCAGGCCTGCTGGCTAGGGTTCTTGGGAAGATGATAATTTTCATTGACTTGTACCAAGAATTCACAAGTTCAAAAAGGCAATACTAATTCTTCTTCTAACACTGTATCTGCATATACTAGCAGGATATTTTATAGGATACAAACAGATGAAAAGATCAGGCAGGTTTAGGCTGATAAAAAACAAATTGTTCTTGTCAGTGACCTGTCTTTGCCTGAAGGGCTTATTTCTCTGATGATGAATTCAGATTTTCAATGTTTCTCACAATTTTGTGCAAGCAAGAGAATTTTTTTGTCATTTATGATAAATTGGGCTCTTTTTTAAAAAAAGAAGTTTCATTACTTTGCTCAAAAGTTAATCCTTTACTAACTACTGTCTGGAAAAATTGAATATTTCTTAGATGAATCTCTGCTTATCTCAAGTCTATCAGTATGAAAACTATTTGCTTCCCTTTCACATTTTTAAAGGCAGAAAACCTCATAAGCCCTGACAATCAGTCATTGACAAACAGCAAATGTTAAATAAATACTTACACAGTTGCCTTATCACAGTATTTCCTTAATAGTGATGATATTTCTTTTTGCTTTAGTGGATCATCTAATTGTTTAATTATATGTGATTTATCCCTTATTCATTATCCATCATTTATGTGTTAAAAACTTTGTAGTACTCCAGAAAATGTTTTCACTGAAAACTGATGGGAACTGTCTGGGACAGAAATGACCTGAAGAAACAATTTCCTGAGTCCCAGGCCAGTCAAAGACAGCTAATGAAGTGGCTGGGGACTAAACTAAGAGCAAGCAGCAGTATCCCACACAAAAGGAGAAACTGGAGCAGGCTAAAGGTGAACTAAATGGAGCAAATGAGGATGAGCTCAGAAGCACAAAACTAAGGTGTCTGAATGGCAGAAATATCACCTGAAGAGGGACTGGGAGTAGGGGCGGATGGCGTAATGAAGAAAGGCCTGAGGCACAAATTAGAGGGGATAAGAGGTTTTACACCTATAAGGGTGGAAGATGGAATAGACAGACCTGCCTCTGGGGCAGATCACAGAGCAAGGCCATCAGTGGGCAAACAACCTAAAGAAAGGTTGTTTAGGTTGTTTAAGCCTTTTAAGAAAGGCTTCTTTAAGTAAAAGTTAAAGAGAGAGCCACCCTTGGAACAAATGATTTGGCAAAATATAGCTACAAAAACTTAGCATTACCCCTCTGTTCTCCTGTCTGTTCCTTTCTCTCTAATTTAAAAACAGACCAAGAAGCAGTGGAGATGCTAAGAATTGGATGAAAACGGAAATTACTTTCTTTCTAATTAATTAATTTTTTGTTTTGTATAGATTTATTTATATATTTATAATTATTAATTTCTTTGAGATAAAGTTACTTAAAACAAGAAAAGTCCAGCAACCCGCAATGGTTCAAAATTACATAAGAAAGTTGTCATGGGTTCAGCAGTAGCAGTCATTTTTCATCTTCTCGGTAGCTGGTGCAGTGCTGTATTTTTGACTTGTGGCCTGGGAACAGCGCTGATAACACCAATGTTTTTAGTTATGGCTTAGTGATGTTTGGTC